>CM031679.1:5172671-5412671 GCA_006182925.3 Reinhardtius hippoglossoides
ACACAAAGATCACCATGGAGATATAGATGGAGGGAGGGGCTACATTAATGAAAACGCTGCCTCTTCTCGTTTACATTCTCTCTCTCTCTCTCTCTCTCTCTCTCTCTCTCTCTCTCTCTCTCTCTCTCTCTCTCTCTCTCTCTCTCTCTCTCTCTCTCTCTCTCTCTCTCTCTCTCTCTCTCTCTCTCTCTCCCTCCGTCACTCCATCTTCTGATCTCCACGTCTCTACGTCGGCACCAACTCTACATCACCACTCGTACCTTCGCCCTCACGGTCGCGGTCGACTCTCCTCCTGCTTCAACCCGTCACCCTCTTCATCTCCTCTCTCAGATTGTTGAGATAAAGATAGACGCTGTTTGCCCGTTAATGAAATGCAGCCATGACTCATACGGTGTTCACTCTGGGTGACGACACAATGTCCTCAGCATCCACGCTGAACACACACAAACCATCTTTGTGCTGTAATTAGTGGCGGGTGGGTTTTCTCACGGGTCATTTTAAAGATCGATCACATCTATGATCTATTTTTAGTCAAATCACGGAACGATGTAGGTCACACCAACATAGTAACGATCACCTCGGATGTTTTTGTTCTTCCTCTTGTTAGAGTTGTCGTTAAAAACTCGTCCTTCTACACTTATAATGTAGCTGCCACACTGATCAATAGTTTTTAATTTTCACAATGAATTGGATGAAACACGATGTCAAAGGAATAACAAAGGGAACTTTGTAGCTTTTCTAGCTGATTTGTTTTGGTGACATTTCCTGCAGTTTCCATTTCAATCAACTCCATTTCCCAGCGCGCAGCAGCTCTACTCGCCCCAAAACCAAAACTGGCAACTCGCTTTTGTGTAGTATAGTAATTGTAGTAGTAGTAACCACCTTATCTGCTCAGTCAGTTTTGATTTCATATCCTGTTTGGAGAAGTGCTGCAGTCGTGTGTGTGTGTGTGTGTGTGTGTGTGTGTGTGTGTGTGTGTGTGTGTGTGTGTGTGTGTGTGTGTGTCTTCTCTCAGACTAGTGGAGCGAAAAACATAACAAGTTTTAAGAGAGAGAGAGAGAGAGAGTGTGTGTGTGTGTGTGTGTGTGTGTGTGTCTGTGTGTGTGTGTGTGGTGTGTGTTTAGGATGCAAAGAGAATCTATATTTAGACTTGAGTCTGCTGTGCTTCCATTGCTTAGCATCTCCACAGCTGCCCACTCTTACTTTTGCTATATAACCCTTATTTATTCCCTCACATGCGAATTTAAATGTTACCTTTTGTCCTGCAAGTGAACCGTGATCAAAAAGCATTTGAGTGAGATGAATCCATGTTTACATGCGTCCTTGATCCCGATCTGAAGCACTCAGAAGAGCAAGAGGAGACAGAGATCCCAAATCTTTCAGTTGACTTATTCAATAAACTTACATAAAGGCTGTGGTGCCGTTATTGTTGGGGAGGAAAGTTCCATCTTTGCCAATGAGTCAATACACACCAGCCGCTAGAATGGAAAGTTTAGCTTATTTAACTCGTAATGATTCACTGTCGCACGAGCAATTTATTTTGAATTACATCTCAGCTGCGTTAGCTTAAAAAGGGCAATAAAATGTCGGTGATAAAAGGGTAGTAAGAAAAGTGTTTGATTTAAAGATCTCTGCTCTTTGCTGAGAAAAACTACATTTCCATCCTCCGCGCTGCCGTGTGTCCTCTTTCCTCTGTTCTGGATGATTGTGTGAGCTCATTCAGACGCACAGTGGGGGGGTCAGAGAGGTCTGAGACACGGGGGTTTAACAATATCGTTGCAGAGCTTTTTTCAAAATACTGCACGGCTTCGACGGGCTTCAAGGACTCGCACGTGCAAACGCACACACGGACGCACTGTGACACAAAGGGAAGGGCTCGTTCAACATCTGCCTCCCGGGCCGGCGGCGTCCAGCCCCCGGCCAGGTGCAGGAGGACAAACAAAGGGCCGTCAGGATCTCATTACAGAGAACAAACACTCTATCTCTATTTCTGCTTCACCCACTCACACAATATATATCGCTCTCTCCGTTTTCTTTATTCCCCTCCTCTTCCTCTTTTTTTTTTTTTATCATGTTCCCCTTCACTTCTTTTCAACCCCCCAGGGTTTGTCCTCACACACACACACACACACACACCCACGCACACACATAAACACTCCTGGTGGAGAGACACAGACCTGATAGAGCAACTGGCCAATCAGATTCCAGGCCTGCAAGCGGGGGGGGGGGGGGCATGAATAAATGATGCTGTGGAGTTTGATGGGAGCTAAAGAGGAGTTGAAGGGGAGCCGAGCAGTAAAACGGGGACATGAAAGTGGTGAATTCACTGCAGGGTAAATGGCTGTGGTGTGTATTTGCTCCGTCCCAGTGCAGTTACACTTCTGTTCAGGCCATAAATATCGTATAAATTCATGCTATGAGGGCTAAAGGTCTAAAAAATTAATACGACCTCACGTTTACGAGCTGTCCGTCATCGAAATGTTCGGAAACAAGTTTGATTTGCTGTGTGTTTTTCGCATTTGTCCAGAGGTTTGTTCGAGCGCTCTGTTCCCTGTTTGCGATCTGTGCCCCCGTTGCGCTAATAAAGGACGAATATATGATGCAACAACCGGGTCCGGACATGCTCACGAGTTTGACTTTCACACATGAACAGTGCAGCATGCAGGAGATTCTCTGCTCAGACGTGTTCACAACAACACAGGAATCTTTCTGCGGCGCTCAGGTGAGCGGTGCACGAGGTTACGTGTTAATTCCGCTGCGGTGATCACGTGTTTTTTCTGATCAGCACATTGACGCTGGCATTGGCCCTTATCACCGACAGCTCTCTTGAGGTCTCCGTCGCTTTTTTATATCCTGATATATTTGCTTATTTCATTTTTTAAGATTAAATTCTGGACACAGGGTTTCTGTGCGTGACGATTATTAATCATTCTTTTAAAAAAAAGGCATATATGAAGAATCCAGACTTGGTCCTTAACCCAGCAGCTGCTCCTCACCACAGCTGTGTCATCCAACATCGTGCAGCATGTCCGTCTTGTCTTCTTCAGCCTCGGGGGAACATCAGGACTGGAATCCCAATCAGTGGTTGGTTCTGACAGAGACGGGAGGAAGACATTCCCCTGAGGTGAAGTGAAAGCACCGCGTGGGTCAAAGTTTAAAAAATGTGAACAAATGAACATGGATATCATCTGTCCGTCTTAGAGCCAGGTTTCCGTTCCTGTTCCGCTTCTCTCTCTCCCTGATAATGTTGACATCGGACTCATGTGGCGTCCCGCGGACTTTTTGTTCTGTGGATTTAACACATTTCACTCAATATAATGAGATGATGGAGGAGAGAGAAAGAAAACCACGTCCCAAAAGGAGCCACCTTGCTGTAAGTTAACTCCCCTCCCCTCAGAAGGTCAGCAGTCAGTTTGCTGTCGGGCCCATGATGCGAATTTGAATGTCAAAGTTGTAAAGGAACAGAAACTCTGTGTGCGGATGTAATTGCTTTTAAGTGCTTGTTGTGGAGCAAAGTGAACGTTTGTAGAAGGTCGGACTTCACTCAACCGTACGGGGTCTGGGAAGTAGTGGAGTTGTAATGTGGCAACGCCAACGTCACAGCTCACTCTGCTGTTGTGTAAAGCACGTGTTGTGATGTTTTCAGGCTTTTTTTCTCCATCTTTCATTCTGCATTTGCTGCACATTACTATGTTTCACGGCGGCTGTGGTCGAGGGGTAGAGTGGGTTGTCCACTAACCACCAACTCTCCACAACTCCGTGTTCCAAAGGGTCCTTGGGCAAGATGCTAAAATTGTTTCTCTTGCAAACTGATGTTGCAAACTCCCCTACGTCTCGTGAATTGGAAAAAAAAAAGAGGGTTAACACTTCATCATGGAGTCGCTCTTCCACAGAATTGAGTCCAGATCCAGATCTGCTGTTCCCCAACATGGACGCCAGTCTGACTAATCTAATAAGTCAGTGAATTCAACCGTTTCATTGGATTATACAGCAGGAAATGATTAACATATTGGGACGAAGGGGTCAAGTGACTGGAGTGCAGGAAATATCTCTTTCGCTCTCTGTCGTTGTAAGCATATCTGTGTGTGTGTGCGCGTGCGTGCGTGCGTGCGTGTGTGTGTGTGTGTGGTATGTGTGTGTGTGTGTGTGTGTGCACGCGTGTGTGTGTGTGTGTGTGTGTGTGTGTGTGTGTGTGTGTGTGTGTGTGTGTGTGTGTGTGTGTGTGTGTGCGTGCGTGTGCGTGTGCGTGTGTGTGTGTGCGTGTACAACAAAAAGAAAGCAGTGTGTGAGGTAGTTACATCGGTCTTGGAAGAATAGAAACACCACAGGGTGAACTTAGATCAAATCACTCTTGAAATGGGCTCTATCTAAACCAAAACCAGATGACGAGGATCAGCTTACACTGATTGAGACATGACTTTCACCTCAGTGTGTGTGTGTGTCCATGTGTGTGTGTCTGTGTGTGTCTGTGTGTGTCCGTGTGTGTGTGTGCGTGTATAAATATCGCTGTTTTTGGACAAGTTGATGTTGATTTTATTCTCTCAGGAATGAAAGGGGAAGAAAAGGTTATTGTATGATTGACATTCATCTTTGAAAACACACAACCGGACTCGGTTGTAACGTTTAAAATACAAAACACATTGTTAACACCGTGTTTTATGAAAACGTGAGCTCATATATGCAAGTGCATTCCTCCGTTAGACAGCCTGAGGCGGGAGAACAAAGCCAAAATATTGGGGAGAAAAAAAAAAACTTTCAAGCCCCCAAGTCAGAAATATCTACCGTGAACACTGTTCCAAGAAATGCCTCCATGAAGTTCAATTCAAACTAATTATTGTTGCTAAGTCAACAATTCAAGGGAAAACGCAGCCGGTAGAGTGGATCCCCCGAGACGGAATCTGACCTCCACACCGAGCGGTCAACGCAGACCCAGGAAGGCATCCAGAGAGCTGGAAACAGAAGCAACTGGCAGTGTGTGTGTGTGTGTGTGTGTGTGTGTGTGTGTGTGTGTGTGTGTGTGTGTGTGTGTGTGTGTGTGTGTGTGTGTGTGTGTTCCAGATATAACTCATGTTGTGGGGACCTAAACCGGTTTATACAGACACATTATGGGGACTTTTTCTTTCCTAATGAGGAGAAAAAGCAAGACCCTTTAATGTAAATCATACATTTGAAGGTGTTTTAAGGTTAGATTTAGGCTAAGGCTAAATCAGGGTTAGGGTTATGTTTAGGCTTAGGCTAATGTTAGGCAAGTAGTAACTATGGTTAAGGTTTGGATTAGGATTTGAATTGTGGTTAGGTCAAGTTTAGGATTAGGCATGAATTGGTCATAATTAATGATGCGGGTTCATGTTTTAATGGGTTAGGGTTAGGGGTGAATGGAAGTCAATGCAAATACAAAGATAGCTGTGTTTGTGTGTGTATCGTGTGTTGTGTGTCTCCGTGATTCACTCGTGTGTGTACAGTAAGCTGGTGTGTGGGTGGGTGTGTGTGAAACTGTACCTCACTGTTAACGTTCTGCTAGAACAACAGCTCTATTTCTGATCTCCTGGATGCCCGGGCCGAGCAGCTGCCTGATATACATCGTAAAAAAACCGCTGGGGCCAGACCAGCACAACACACGCACGCTGCCAACGTAATCACACACTCCGCACACCGTCGACGCACACGCAGCACGGATAAGACCAGAAGAAATGCACACTCGCACAAGTGAGCCTAAACAAATGTATTCACGAGCCAATAAACACACAGACTCATAAATATAAATGGACGGAAAATCATTAGCATACACTTGCATGACAATGACACTAAAACACCCCCATGAGATAAAGCTCGCCAAGACGAGATGCTATCGCCACTGCTGAGTTCTGGATTCCTCACACTTACACTCCTCAGACAAACGATCATTATTAAACGGCACCAAAGACCCGGGAACCCGTGATTGCTTATCAGGATCACGGTGCAATTTACCTGCATTAAAAACCGCAATTATTTCTTCTGTTTTTAGACCCGGTCGGGAAATCGAGCACCACGTGTTTCTGCAGCAGGAACAACCTGGAAGGGAACCTGCGGAAAATAAAACTGCACCACTGACATTGTGACTTCTGTGGAAGAAGAAATAGGAGCTGAGGTCTGGTGCACAGGTTGAGTTGAGTTGAGGAAAAACTCAAGGCTGAGATTTGGTTTGGGGATAAGTTAGGAAAAGTTATCATAGGGTTTGGGTAAGGGCTGAAGACGTGAAGGAGACTTCATTAGGGTTAGTTGAGGATTCAAAGGAAATAAATACAGTCTCTCCCGACATGTGACAAAATGTGTGTATAGGCATCCGATGTATTTCTGTGTTTTGCAGTCCCCTTGAATCCAATTAGGCGGCTCCAAATTCCCAAAACTCCCAGATATCAGGGTTAGGAGGGAATAATAGTGAACAGACTTCTGTTAGAATACTGTGTGTGTGTGTGTGTGTGTGTGTGTGTGTCTGTGTGTGTGTGTGTGTGTGTGTGTGTGTGTGTGTGGTGTGTGTGTGTGTTCTGAGACTCAGTGCTGAATGTGCACATACCTGCCTGCCTCAACACTGCGATTGCTCTGTCTGATTAGAAAGAGGTTGGTTTACTTAAACTGTGCAAGGAAGTGCAGTATTCATCTTACTCAGAAGAAAATACAACTCTGCAAACCTCCAACAGTGAGGTTACAGGATACACACACGCACACACACGCGCACACACACACACACACACACACACACACACACACACACACACACACACACACACACACACACACACACACACACACACACACACACACACACACACACACACACACACACACACACACACACACACACACACACACACACACACACACACACACACATGTTAGAATCCCAGCTTCTCTGTATTGGTAGATGACTGCCTGAAACAAATCGTACCCATTTCTTCTCAGTGTTAGTATAAGCTTCGGTGCTCCAGGGTCTGGGATCTTTTTCATTAGGACGTAGAATGGCACTCAGTGGAGCGCACCCCCCCCACACAAGGCCCAACAGTCCCTTCAATTACAATCAAGCCTCATAGCCGAGCCAAGAAAACAGAGCAGGTCATGAAATCATAATCTCCATTGTGGAAGAGGGACATGTTGATGAAGAGATAAAGCAAATTGAAGCCCACGCCCCCATGAAACCATCTCACTAGACCTGGGTTTTTTATTTGGACCTGCACCAAATCGCACACAGTCTGCTTATTGTTTTAAAAAAGATTGTCCACGGATAATCCGCTGGGAAATTGGTGAAAAAAGAAAATGAAGGAGATTAAAATGTCCCATATCCACACCAAAACTTGATGGGGTCCTTCTTGTCCTATATCAGATTTTTCCATCAAATTTCATTGAAATCTATTTCAGTTTTTTTTACGTCACCCTGCTGACAAACAAACAAACCAACAGACAGGAGTGAAAATATAACCTCCTCTGCAGATGTCATAGGAAAACCATAAAAACCATTGCACCATTACCGGCACCACTACACCAGCTTGATATTGGCTCGTACGGGTCTGCAGTGCAGCAGGGAATCTATCAGCATCGCACTAACTGCAATACTGTGCAGGCCACATTAAAATGAACACAGCTGCTCTGGGCTCGGGCGAGCATAAACATTTTTAAAGCGAACCTCCTGTTACAGGTATAAGAGCAGGGAGGATCGTAAGGAGACGGCAAGTTGGAGAAGTTTGGAGGGATCATGAGAGCAGATGGTGCGGATTTGATTAGCCCAAAAGGTTTTGTTTTTACGGAGCGAGCCAGACGGAGGTTTAAGCACGGGGCTAAGTGCAGCGAGAGGAGAGAGGCGGGAGAGGAAAGATGAAATAAAGAAAGAATGCAGAGAGGATTGCGGTGATCGGTTTTTCCACGGTCTCCCGGGAGTCATCACACCGTCTGCTGATTAAACCACAAGATACAGATTTGGACCGAACCCCCGCCCATCCCACCCACGGACATACTTCGTTTTATTGCGCATGTCTTGGTGTGTATGTGTATGTGTATGAATAATGCAGCATATCAGCCCGAAGAGCATTTTCACAGATGTGTGTAACAGGCTGAGTGGGAGTGTTGGGAGTAAACGGCAGACTTCTGTCGAATGGTATGATCAAAATGAATGTCTCACAGGGAGGGGTTCGGGCTTTGATCGTGTACAGAAGACAGCCAGACGTCGGGTAAGGAGAGAGGATGGACCGAGAGAGGGATAACAAAGTAAAAGGAGGGAGAGAGAGAGGGATAACAAAGTAAAAGGAGGGAGAGAGAGAGGGATAACAAAGTAAAAGGAGGGAGAGAGAGAGGGATAACAAAGTAAAAGGAGGGAGAGAGAGGGGGATAACAAAGAGAGAGAGAGACAGGGGCCAAAGTAAGCAAGACCACTGGCAGCAGATCCTGTGATCTAACCGACAGCTACACTGTGTACTCTGTGTGTGTGTGTGTGTGTGTGTGTGTGTGTGTGTGTGTGTGTGTGTGTGTGTGTGTGTGTGTGTGTGTGTGTGTGGCTGTCTTCTGTCCCACTATCTCTCATGTGTGCCAGAACACAGTAGTAAAAAACATGTTTTGAATTTGAGTGTTATGGTCATAGTGAGCTTGTTGAGATAAGTACGCACACCACACACACACACCACACACACACACACACACACACACACACACACACACAGAGGTTTGTGCAGCTACTAGGACTTTGCATTGACTTCCATTGAGGAAGCTATTGTGAACAGCCAAATCAAAACCTTATCTCTGACCCTAACCTGGACCAATTCATGCCTGACCCTAACCTTGACCCAACCACATTCACATCTGACCCTCAACCTTCTTCCGGACCTTAGAATAATACATTTGGTTCCCATGAGGAAAACTGGTCCTGACAAGGTCAGTGTTTTTCCTGGAAAAGGTCCTAAATCGGCAACAAAAACAAGTATACACACATGTACACACACACACACACACAAGCACACCCTATTCCATGCACAGAACACACACAGACCCAACCCTGTTCCCCACAAAGCACAGTGTGCATGGAATCGTATCTCGCCTCCAAACCCTGACTCAGTGCAACATTGTGTTCTTCAGAAAAGAACAGTTCAGTTTGTTTCTGTCAGTTTCACATGAATCATCAGCATCTGAGCTCAGAGCAGAGATAGACGGACACCAGGAAACTTTCAAAAGCAGCTTTTTTAAATATGTAAATGTATAAATATGCAACATGTATTATATTTTGGACTGTTTTTAGTTGTCCCTTTTTTATCCACAAGAAAATACATGGGTACTGTGGCACTGCTAGAAGTATAATTAACAATATACAAGCAAATGTAAAATTGTGAGAGCTCTGGCACAAAAAAAAGCTTTTAATACAACAAATATAGGAACTTTTCTGCTATGATTCATGATTTCATCTGTATTTAAGATACATTCAGTCCTGCTTGACGCTGACAGCTTCTGGCCCGGATGTTGTTCCCCGAGTCCTTGGAGTTCCACTAATCAATATCTTTAAATCAACATAGATCAAATGATTATGTCAAACATGGAAGAGAGTAGAACATCCTGCAGGAGGTTATTCAGATCTACAATGTGGGAAGTGAACTGATTTTATCAGGCAGAGGTGGGGGGGGGGTCTGTGAATTCACCAATTCACAGACCAATATGATTTTGTTTCTTTCAAGGGCATTTACAATCTGTGCATCTGTTGTCTCGTGCAACAGCCTTAAAATGAATATTCAGATATTCAGATTTGAGTTAACTGTCAAAGAGGTGTTTATGAAATCACATGTTTCTGCTTTGAGGTCATAGTTGGTTTATATTAAAGTCAAAGGTGTTTTCCCCTTTTATTTTGCCCCGTGTCTGTGAGGGGAATGCAAAAAGTTGGAAATATCTCTTAATATCATCGAGTCCGGTGCCGAGCTGCCTTCAACCCCGAGCCCAGTGTTAAAGATATTATTGAATTATCACAACACAACGGAGCCTAGGAGCTTTTTAATGGGAGAATTTATGACAGAGGTGTGCAATTGCATAAAATTGGCATTTATGGCATTTGTTTGACTGCCCAGTGCATAAAGACGGACAAACAGGACAGCTCCCAAAAGTGAAGCCAAATCACGGAGTCCGCCCCCTGGTGACTGGCTGCAGTAGAGGTAAAAAAAAACAAAAAAACAATAACAATAATTTTGCTGTTATTTTTGCACAACGGGAGGAGGTGGAGATGCTTCGTCCATCTTTATATACAGTCTGTGAATCAACTGACGAGAATGATGCTGAAGGCAAGAGTGTGGCCATTAGAGACAGTGCGCACCCCCCCCCCCCCCCCCTTTTAAATAAAGTACTTGTGCCGTCAACCAGGCGTCGTTTGCAGCCATTTTATTCCCTTTGGTGAAATCGAATCAAATCAATTCTGAGATAAAGTACATTCCACTAAAATCGGAGGCTGCTGCATTGTTTCCAGAGGCCAGCGACCCTCTTCTCGTGGAGAGATATAATTCCCCCTCGCATTTTCCACTTGTGACATGTCTGACGTCTGTTAACTGAGTTAGGACTCTCACACGCCAGGAGTCAAGCCCCCTTGACATTCTTCCATCTTGCTCAATCCCGCTCTCACATCTCAGTGCTCGCTTTCATCCTCACACTCAGGCTGTCTCGGTCGTAGTAAATCCTCTCATTGTCTGCAACGTATCTCCTCTCACGCTCAATCTGCCAGTTCAGTTCAGTGGTTGCTTTGTTGGCCCCCGACATGAGAACTCAATAATCTAGTGCGAAAAGTACGACACAGTAAAAGAGGCATGAGGGGAAACATGATGAACTGAGAACTCCTATCGAGTCTCATTTGAAATATTTTGGGGTTAGGGTTAAGGGTTAAGGTTTGGGGTTAGGGTCCCTATCTTTTCAATACTTCTTTATAAAACAGTAAGGTAAATGGTCTGTATTTTTTTTTTAGGCTTGATGACGACTCAAAGCACTTTACAGTACAGATTTGTACACACACATTTATACAGCACATCTGTGAGCAGCACTTTCTCTATCACACATCAGTCACACGCCGCCGGCACAACAACTAGGGGTTCATGGTAGACGGGCATTGATCTGCCGACCTTCTGGGTAGTGGACGACCCGCTCCACCCCATGAGCCACAGCAGCCTTTATCCCCCCCCGTCTTGAAGTATCTATACATACAAATATAGTTCAAAATGTGAACGGAAGATAAGGACAAAGCTTTTAAACGTGCAAGATTTGTATTGTCCTACCGAAGACCTACCACTTTAACCTCAGTCTCTTATTAGATATCATGAATGTAACACATGTGGCCTATTTTACAGGGTTCACGCTTTGAAACATCTCACATGGAAAGTTTGGCCCGAAACGGTGTTTTCAACCAGCACGGAGGCTAAAAGTAGCTCAGCTTCTGCTCTCGTCTGTATTGTGACTGTTTTTCATCATCTTCTTTTTTATCTTCTCTTGTGAGTCTCCGAGCTTCATGGAAGTTCAACGCCGATGACGTGGAGGAACCTTAAATGCACTTACCTTCACCCCCCACACCCACAGCTATCAATTCACAGTGTTGTCACAGTATATAACGTGTAATGATCATATAAACAGTATGTAAATCAATCATTGAGACTTTATAACAGCACTTCAGATAAAAACAACCTCCCTCTCACACACCACACACACACACACACACACACCAACCACACCACCACACACACACACACACACACACACACACACACACACACACACACACACACTCATACAAAGCAAAGGCCTAATAAACCGATGAGAAAAAAATTGTCATATAATTCAAAACAGCAAAGAAAATGATTAGAAATAAATTATGAAATAATAAAGTGATTTATGATTGAAATGATTAAAATAGAAAAAAATAAGTAAAGTGGATCAAGTTTATTTTGAAAAATATCAGTCATTTGGCTGACGCTTTTTAGTAAACAGTAAAACTGGCTCAAATATAAACAAATTGACAAATAAATCAAATCAAATCAAAAGTCTGGCTAACAAATCAATATATGTCTGAACTCATTTCCAAAAATACAATAAATTACTGAAAAAAACGTATTGCATCATGCACTTTACCCACAATACCATGCAAATTGTGGCAACTAACGTGCATCCGGACTCTAGTTTAACCAGAGATCCGGCCCAGTTCCCTCGTCAGTGCTTTTCCAGCGCCGTGGGAAAAAAAGGCACGGACCTCATTGGAAGACGTGACCTGTGATCACGTGGGCGTGGCCAATCTGTGACAGCATCGCCTTCGTGTTTGTTATTGAACACAGAGAAGAGGCGGCTGCTCGGTGACCTCTGCTTCACACACGGACACACGCCCCTCCATGTTTATTGTTGGTTACAGACAGATTGGCAGCTCAACAGTAAAAAATGGGGGGGGGGGCAGAGAGCAGAGTCCCAATCAATCAATGTGGAGCTCCCACCTTTCCAGTCGTCTGCACATTAGAATGCTGGTGGCTCCATAATAACACACACACACACACACACACACACACACACACACACACAAGAGGAGAGGAGAAGGATATTGTTTGATATTGTTTGATTGATTTCCAATGCCGGTCAATAAACCATTTAGCCTGTGTGCACTTGTTGTTGAATTCAAGCCCCAAAATAGATCTTGTGATGCCGACGGCAAATTCTCCCACCGTCTACGCTTCATTAATAACATATTGGTAATTAAACTCATTGTCGTATGGGCCTCGTATTTTAAGGTTGGTTTGGAAAGTACGTACGCACACACACACACACACACACACACACAAAGAGGAGTAATGGGCCAGTTCCCTTTTAAGTGGAGATTTATGTGGCTGTATTTCGGTCCGAGCGCTTCGTCCTCCCGCTGCCACGGAAACAGGCTTTGGAAACAATGATTCAGAGAGCGGCTCCGAGATGATCCGGTCTATCGCTCCGACAGCAGCCGAGACCGTCCTGCACTCAACCCTGAAACACAGGGTGCACCGTCATCCTTGGGTTTACCAACAAACACACACGAAAGCGTGAGAGAAAAACTCCACAGCAACTGTCGTCAATGAAAATTAGAGGAAGACAAAAGTTCCTGTCACTGTCACACCCACTAAGGCCTGCAGTTGATTTGGTTTCAGCACCCAGCCGCCACACAAGCAACTGAAACCCGTCTTATTGGTCTGAGGCCCATGCAGTTGGTTTTGAAACGGTTTTGTTTGCACACTTTAGACTTTTTATATGCACAGAGGCCGAATTACAGCAATAAATCAATAACTTGGACTTATTAAAGGTGTTTTTCCAGAAACTGTCTGACAGAAGGTGCCGGAAGAGTTGTGTCTCCTGTCTGTTGACACAGAGTCTGCTGAGGGACAAACGTTTGGTAAGTGAAATGTATAAAGTGAACTTTCTCTGTTGAACTTTAAATTCATCATTTGATTGAACAGTTTTTCTGCAAATATTTACACTTTTATCACCTATTTAAATTTGTTTCATCCTAATATTTGAGAAACAACAGTGTTTTTCTGTAGAATTTAGTGGATTATATTGCACTTTGTTTGAAGAAGGATCATTAACTTTATTTTGTAAGTTTTTGTTTAGCAGGTGCTGCCACCAGTCATTTGAAAAATTGTACTTTTTTTATTTTGATGTGTAATTTGGAAAAAGTGTTGATATTCCTTGTTGCTGATGAAACATAACAGACTCTTCATTGTCTTCTCCGAGACGCTAACTCATTTTTGAAATTCTCAAATAGTACGTTTTCCTTAAATGTGTTTATTTTGTTCTTTTATATCTCACAGGATTTTGAGATAGCATTTGGTATTTTTGGAGTAACTTACCCAGATGGGAGAGAAAGCTGGTCACAAACTCTAAATGTGTCTCCGTCACTTCTTATAATAAAGCGCAGGTAAATTCAATGCTTTTTAAATTTGTGGTGCTTTTTTTAACTTCACAGCAAAAAGGATCTCACTGGAAAACTGCACTTACAGGTGCACGCCAGATGTGAAGAGCTGTAATGGTACTGGACGGTTCAGAGGAAAATGAGAACCGTGAAAGACACAGAGAAAATTAGGAAAGACAATGAGGGATTAAGCAAAGTAAAGACCAAAAGCAGGAATAGATTATTGGATTCATGCACAGTGATGAAAGAGAGAAGTTGAAGCCGAGGCGGAACAGAAAAGACTAAAGTAAATTCCACAGATTAGTTTTTCTATATAAAGAACATAAGCCGACGGCTGGATTTCTCAGAGGCGAGAATTCATGAATGCAAACTGTTCACCTGTGACTGAACCGCGGTGGCTCGGACGGGTCAGTGTCCTGTGAGGGACTTTGTGGCCCCAGCCATAAGAGACCAGGAGTTCAAACCAAACTCTGCCCCCAAGAAACACATGAGACATGTTTGACTTTGCCTCATCTTCATCACGGAGCCTTTGGCAGAAAGCTAAACTGGGTCTGAACCGGATGAACTGCCGTGCAGAGATGGAGACTCTGAAACGCTGCCACTGCTTCGGCCACAAAGAAATTGCCTCAAAGCTTCGGCTGCTCCACTTTGAAATAAAAACAGAAGAAGCGTTTGTCATGCTTGTTGCTTTTCCTCATTTTTTTTCGTAGACATCGTGGCGCCATCTAGTGCACGGGATGAGGACTGCATGACTTCAGCTCTGTAATAGATCACATGCATTTCAAGGCAGCTACTCCACTGAGATCAAAATCCTGAAAGTCACAAAAGATGACGTCTCACACATGCATTTGTGAAATCCCTTTGTACTGCATCTGGTCTTGGTTGTGGGGACACACACACGCACGCACACACGCACACACGCACACACGCACACACACACACACACACACACACACGAATAGGGACGTCAGAGGTGATTATAGCATCAGGTTAAAAACAGCTTGCTCTGCTTTATGATGATGTCACTTACGTCAGTCTCCTTTTGAGGTCAGTAAAACACACACAGACACACACAGACACACACACACACACACACACACTTTCTTACAGTCACTTTCGGGTTCATTCACTCCCTACAGTGGCCCGGCCTATCCCACAAACCCCCTGGGGCTGTAACCTGTGATCCAGCAGAACTGCACTCTGGGTAACTGCTGTTGTCATAACCGCTCTCAGTCCTCGGTTCACAAACACACAGAACCATATGTCTCACATTACACACTCACTGAAGCACACACGCACACACACACACACACACACACACACACACCACACACACACACACACACACCAAAGTGTAACTGAAACATGACGGTTAATACACTTCCTCAAAAGCCACAAAAGCAAGTTATTAGAGAAACATAAGTACAAGTACATAAGTACACAAACAAACAACATATCACATACGTGGTGTTTTTGAATAGATAGGTGTGCGTTGGCGTATGATAGCTAGTACATAGCTGATTCACAGTGGGTGAGTGTGTTAATCACTGTTGTGTCACCTCCATGACAGCAGATAGGAATGAATGTGTGCGTCAGAAACAATGTTCATTCTCTTCAGCAACGAGACAAAACACAGGCGAGTTGTTTTACAAACAGCCGGCAGAAAACAGGGGGACAAATTTAAGAAAGGAAGAAACACAACACGCTGTCTCGGGGTGTCCTTGGGATGTTTTCGGAAGAACTCACACCCACACACTCTGACACACACATGCTGAGTCTGAGGCTATTTAAAGGACAAGGAGCTAATTGTATTTCTGGATCAAACCTTTCTTTCTGTTTGGTTCCTGAATCTCAATCGACGAGCGGTGCTCTCAGGTTTTATCCGTCTGATCCATAAATATCACATTCACAAAGCCAGGGTGCTTCAGACCACAACCTAACTTTGGCTTATTTCTTTTTTCTATTCTTTACGGATCTGCTTCTACATAACAGCAAACAAAAAAACACTTCGTAATGTATAAATGATGTCGTACACCATTAGTGTGACATGAAATGTAATGAGAAGGCCTGCATGTGTTCTTATAAGTGTGCTCTCTCTTAAAATAAGA
The DNA here is from genome assembly GCA_006182925.3 of Reinhardtius hippoglossoides. Classification (NCBI taxonomy): domain Eukaryota; kingdom Metazoa; phylum Chordata; class Actinopteri; order Pleuronectiformes; family Pleuronectidae; genus Reinhardtius; species Reinhardtius hippoglossoides. The sequence goes on from CM031679.1 coordinate 5,188,680, forward strand.
AAAAATACATGAGCTTTCTCCGTATTTGTACTAGAGGGCAGGAGCCATTACCTTCTCGTAGCCTGAAGCACAGAATCAGCAACTGTTTCCCTGTTTAATTGACTGTAGCTGAACAGAAACACGCACCAACTCTCGGACATTATCATTCATAAACTGGAACTGAAAGTGTTGTTTGTTTCTAGTTGCTTCCTATTACGTCACACGCCGAGTTCTCAGCTGTCCGGCGGGTCCAGCTATGTCCTGGAAATCGATAAGGAGTGGGAGGAGCGCAGACAGGCATCTGTTTATTAGTACGATAGCGTCGCCTCGACATTCCGCTCCCAGCTGCCTCCCAGAAGCCTCCTCTGCCACCACACACCAGCACGAGTCGTAAGACGAACGCGGGAAAAAGTCCAGACGCTGCTCGCTGATTTAGAACATCTAAATCATCTTCCTGTAAACCTTTTCGCTGTCAATATTAAACCGTTCCATTCATCATGTCCCGTGGGTTTTTTTCTCAGCTCGTATCTTCTGCATAACCCCTTGATGTTTGTAACGCGTAAACGGGGCCTTCGAAAAAACACATTCAGGCATTATTAAAGCAACAATAGGTCGTTTTTGTACCTTAAAATAACAGCTTCAAAGTCATTTTGCCGGTGCACAAACTTATAATAGGGAGAATGGCATCTCCATTGATGCCTGGAGACATTAACTAACATTGAGACCTGCATACGTCACACACCAACCACCAGAGCTGGAGCTGAACTAACTCGTAAGCGTACATGTGATTTATCTCGGTTTGTGTCTCTTTGTGGCCTTTTAGCTTTTCTTTGTGTCTTTATGTGGTCGTTTTAAGATGAGATTCAATCAGCAGGTAAAGTGTTTTTAAAAAAGACAAAACATAAAATCAATATTTGATTAAATAATAAACGGAAAGCTATTTTTATTGTATTTCCTCCTCCGTAAGAAGTTTGTCCTCATCTGGTTTGAATAAGGACCCGCCCCCGGCCCACCTCCCGTCAGCTCCTCTCCTGCTGGAGTCAACCTCCAGATGTCGGACGCAACCTTATCAACACATACGCTGTCAGAGGCTGGACGTTCAACCATCCAGATCATCGGGGCCAGTCAGGAGAACAGAGGCTCCACAGGCATTCGGAATTCATGTATTATAGTACGTGTGTGTATTTAACATTGTTGTATATGACTCCATTTTGTGTGCGTTGTTCATAATGTTTGTTTTGGCCAGAAGCTTACACCTCTATAATCTCAAGAATCCACATTAGATTACACAGTTCTGAAGATTTAGGTGTCTGTATGTTATGATTTACATTGTTTTCCATAATTGGCCCCTGCTGAAATCGGATTTGCCCCAAAAGTTCCCCTGTCATGTCGGCTTACTTACAATACTTACAATAAACATGACAATTTGTTGATACAATTTTTTATTTTCTATGCTTCTTTGAAGTTCACAATGTTTGACCATGGAACAATTTTCAAAATATATTTAATGATGCGTGTCTTTGCTCAAAGCCACAGAGCTAACAGTGGGAATGACTTAGATGTGCGCCTCACTGAAACAGGAATTTATTATATATATATATAATACATGTAACATAATATAATTGTCCCCTCTTATGGCCCCTGATTAAGACAAATCCTAGATCTGCCTCTGATATACTTCCTCCCAAGCACTGGTTCCTATAAACCACGATGTTTTGTCAGTTTGTGAGGGGCAGCCGCTGAACATACAAACAGTCAAATGAAATGGAAGGGACGAACCACAGACAACGATCTTTAATTCCCTCAAACTCTACAATAACAAACAGCCAGTCACTGTTTGCCTGTGATTCTCTAATTCGATCAGGGAAGTTCTTCCTTTTTTCAAAGACATGCGAGTCATCCCAGGGGTGCGAGTGTGCAGAAGGCTGTCAGCTAAAATAGAGAGTACACGCTGTGAGTTCCGTTCTCCGAATGAAAACATCTGTTAGCGTAACTGCTACGAAAGGCAGAAAACTCCCCTGCACTTCTGTTCCTAATCACATTCTCGCCCCTATTTTGACACTGAGCAGATCCTGACCGCAGCCTGCACTTGTGAGTCGAACATGAAATCCCAAAGTGAAAGCGGAGATGATGTCTCCAGTCGCCCATGGCTGCTACCAACATCATTTTCTGGCCTTAATTTGTATGTATTTTCGCATTTAGGTAATTTATCTCGTCAAATTCAATACACTTGAACAAACATCAGTGTGTTAAGAACTACCTAAAATTAGGAACATCATTTTTGGGGGGAGAATTATCGGATTTGTACTTTGACTGTTTACTTCCATCCACGTCTCATCCACTAACATGGAGGAGGCGGGTTTGTGGCCACCAGGGGGCGATCAAGATGATTTGGCTTCACTTTTTGTCTCATGTCTTTAAGAACAAGATGCAGTCAGTTTTTATGACAATGATGATGTTTAAATATTTGAAATATCCATCTAATAGTGCGCCAATATTTATATTTTTTTGAATTCTTGAATAAATAGTGCGCAACTCAACCATCAGTATAATCACTGTACACACATACATTTCACAGTTTCCACATATTACATATTTATTTGTCCTGATTTTGTCTTATTTTACCATTAGATTTTATTCTATTCTGTGTATTAATCTTATTCCTGTTGTTCCGTCCTTTACTGCCTCCACCAAGGAGGTTATGTTTTCACCCCTGTTTGTTTGTCTGTCTGAAGCGATCACCACAAAACTTGGTGGAAGGCTGAAGGGTGAAACAACCCATTAGAGATCAGGCATTTTATCACATTTTCACTGATTTCCCAGAAATGAATTCATGGATATTGATGATTAATATCAGGCATATTTACGGATCCGATATCTGAGTGTGTGAAATTAGGTGTAGCTTGGATTTAAGGGGACTATTGGGCCTTGGTGGAGGGACATTTTTGCTACTATGGAGCTTCCCTGCAAACTGTTCACACATGATTATACTTGTTACCTGTGTGACGATAACAATCTCACATTTTTGAATCAACACAAAAGCAAGGGGATCACCAAAGTCTGTACATCAATTCTAGACAATCTTTCTAGTAGTTATTTCAATCTGCACCAAAGAGGTGGGTCGACCTTCAGGCAAGATATAGACCATCCCTACAGCCACACCACTGAGCCGCGAACACTTCTGTTGACCACAATCCATCAAATGGTTGGTTGCTGGATTTGTTTTCACCCCCCCCCACACACACACACACACACACACACACGCGCGCCACACAGATACACACGGACACCTTCCCTCTCAGTGGGATTGAGAACATGAAAGAATGACAAAACACCTCTTTCTCTCCATTGTTTTTTTGGCTTTCAAAATCTGGATTCAGTAAATCCACAGATCTTCAAGAACACTCCCGAGCGCCCCCTCCAGAGACACACACATGCATCCAAGAGAGAGACAGAGAGACGGATGGATGGATTGAGGGATATAGAGATGGGATAAGAGAGGATAGATATCACAAGAGATATCACGAGAGATATACAGATAGATAGAATAAGAGGAAAGACGTTAGAGAGACAGACAGATACTAATCTCTCAAAAGTGTTTTGCTGCCACCTACTGAGCAGTTGAAGTATAGCATATTTTAACATGTAAATGTCATATCTGCCTACATTGTCCCTTAGTGTTGCCAACCATGTCATTCCGGCTCAATGTTTTTGTGATTTTTCTGATTTCCGTGTGTGTTTGGTGCTGCCGCTCTCAAGTTCATCCCTGGTCTCTCGTCTTCTGTCCGTCTGCTGGTTCGTTCCGGTGTTGTACAAACATGCATTTAATTCTCAGATGAACACTGCAGATGAATACCACATTTGGTATAAGAGAAATACTACAGAGGTGATGCACCAACACATATGTAAATAACTGATTCCGATACAATTCATTCCATATGCATAGTTCTAGTTTTAGAGCTTGTGTATATATACCCTACATTATGTGTGTGTGCTTACTGGGGCAGTGTTTTCCCTGACTCACTAGAGAGGCCCTCTAAACTCTAATGACTCTGAACTGGTTCATCTCCTCCGACCACCAGCCACAAATCCAGCAGCTTCTTCGTCTGGATAAATAGGTTTGAAGCTCTGTGGAATGGCCCGTTAAAAAAGAAAATCTCCACAAATCCCTCCTCGGCCAAACCTCGAAAGAGTTCAGCTGGTGACGGTGAAGCACTCAAGTCTACAGTCTACAGTCTCATCCATGTGAAAGAGCAAGAGTGTGAAACCTGTTAGTAATGGAGATGAAGACTCCTCCAGCAGACAGGGAAAATATCTGCAAGAGAGACAGAAGGATGGATTGAGGGACAGAGAGATAAATAGAGATAGAGAGATGGGATAATAGAGGAGAGATACCACAAGAGATATAGAGATTCATAGAATAAGTGGATAGACAGACAGAGGCCTTATCCCATTTCACCCCTTGGCCCTACCCCTTGTTTTGGAGGGGGGGGGGGGGGAGAATGGGATAAGGCCAGAGACCAATCTCTCCAAAGTGTTTTGCTGCCACCTACTGAGCAGTTGAGGTTTGACATATATCTTACCTTCATCGGGCCTCATTCACTAACACGTGCGAAAAATTGTTCTTAATCTCTGCACAAAAATAAGTGTGCGCGCAAACTCGACGCCAGATTCATGACAGGTGCGCACCCCCTTGCGTACGTTTGTGAATCAGAATCATTCTCCATCGAGAATTGAAGAACGCTGTTAAAATATGGCGTTAAATACTTTGCTCTCTGTGTTAATTGGACGGCGTGAAAAGCGACGTGGTATTGATGACCACGCCCATGGGTTTCACAACCACTAAAATCAAACTTTGATCATCCAATCAGTGAAGACGACGAGCAGACAGAACTATTCGTGCACCGATCGCCTTTACGGCAGAGCTCATCATTCAGCGTCATTTAACAACCGCATAATAATTAATTAAGTAAAAAAAACTGTTTGGTATTGTAACCTGTAACCTTGTTGTACACACGTACACGTTTTCAGCTACGCAGGTTTACCGTCCTGCTTTACGTTGCATATTGAGTTGTGCAATATGATTTTAGAATTTAGTGTATTATATCACTTCCCGCAGATTACTACGCAACGAGGGTGTTGTAACTTCATTGTTGCAGAAGAAGCGACGCCCCGTTTATCCAGGAACATAAATATGAATTCAGCAGTTTTTTTTTTATAGAGATCAGTTCTAAGCCTGAGGGATTAGAAAACAACTGAGGAGCAGAGTCACGTGTTGAGCATGTTGTTTTACAGTCGTTTAAACTGGACAAACTAAATATCTTTTGATTTTTTTATGACACCACAGGTTCTCGTTAATGTTTGGAAGTGGAGTGAGGTGAGGGGTATAAAAAAAACAAAACATTGCGGCCTCCGTAGAGAGGACCCACTCCCGATGTAAATATGAAGTATTTAGATATAGAAGGCCCATCCTAGGGTAACACATACCAGTGAAAACATCACTAGAATGATTTGAGATCCGTTTCACCTAAACCTTACACTCGACCCTTAAGTTTTTGTGCGGTTTGTGAATGAGGCCCATTGTTCGTTAGTGTTGCCAAACCATGTCAGTCCAGTGAAATGTTACTTGTGATGATTTGTGTGTGCTGCTGCTCGGTTGCTGCTGGGCCTTGACGGAAGTGTGCTCCCGAGTTCACCCTTCTTCTCCTCCTCCTCTTCTGTCCATCTGCTGGTTCGTTCCGGTGTTGCACAAACATGCATTAAACTCTCAGACCAACCTTCAATGACTTATTTAGCAAACGCAATTGTAACTGCTACTGTGTCCAGAGGGGGAAACAAAACGTTAAACTAGAAAACTTTAAATGAGAAAACAACTGATGTCTCGTGGCCAGTAACTTTATTTTGCCTACACAATAAAAACACACAGTTGTGATTATTAAGACAGCAGCAATACATTTGTTAGAATAGAGAAGAGAGAAGTCTTTGCATCTTTATGTTCCAGTAGAGGCTTAAAGTCAGTTTCCCCCTCAGAAGCCGTTACAACCACCCTGGGGAAATACCCTTCACCCACGTTCCTCGGAATACACAACGAAAACAAAGAAATACAAGACCAACTCTCCCCTTGTACCTGTGGTCTAAAACAAAAGATATAAGCCACTGTTTCTTACCAGAGTAATGAAGTAATAGACAAGATAGAGAAATTGTGAAGCAAATAGTCTCTGACAACAGGTGCCAGAGAGGAAAGAAAAATAAAATTAACAGACTCCAACACCAGAAAAAATATGGGTTCTAATAAAATAAAATAAAAAAGGACGAAAACAATCTTATGATCCTCACTACTGACACCACTAACGTAACAGATTTCCTAACACTCAATTTGAAGCCCTGAGAAAATCTGACCTCATGACACGTACTATTATTTTAATGTAGTTGTGTCCCTTGCGGACCTGGATCAGCATGTGAAGCCAACAAGGTTGGGGTGGTCTGGCTTTATAGTGTAAACATTGTCTTATGTGGAACCAGCGGTCAGTCCTAATAGTCTCTGTGTGGGAGACGCCTTTAAGCGAAAAGGGAAGAGGATCATTAATGAAATGTGGTGGGAATTGAGTGCTACATATCAGAGGCCAGAGAGAGAACTGCGGGTGAGAATCGAGTCCATTTTCCTGCATCCGACCTTGGTTATAAACAAATGTAACAGGGCTAGAATATGGCTTAAGGAAGACTTGTCTTCTGTTACAGATGTAGAGATGGTGGGCAAATATTACGCCTCACTGCTGATTACATATTAGTATCATCTTGAAAATCACATGCATTTAAAAAGGAGCGAGTAGAGTAAAAACAATCTGGTTTTCAAATGCTTATAACCAAAATAATGGACTCAACATGCCAAGGTGTGTTGGCTAAATGCGGAAAAACTTGCTCAACTTTTATCCAGCTTTTACTGCCACATACTCTGCATTTCCTGCAATTTGCATATGATCCGGTTTGGTCTCCCCCACACATTCTTCTCCCTGAGAATGATATAGTCACGATGATGCGCCTGTGGCCTGAAGCTGTAGTGGACTTGTAGTCGTCTTTGCATGTCCACCCATTTGCAACAAAACGAGACCCAATTAGCCAACAGATAGAAAACAGCCTGCAGGGAGCAATGCGATGCAAAGTTTCTACTGTACTCCAGAGTGGTCATTCGCTGGTCAAACAATTCCTCCTGCTTGAAGATATGACTTATCAAACTTGAAATGTCGTGTGGCTACCACCTTTTGTTATCTGCAGGTGCAGGGTGCTGCTGCTGTGCCATTTGGTACCACAGGTCATAATCTAGATGGTCAGGTAGGTGACAGCCAGAAATGGAAGCCACTGTTGTAACAGCTCCTAAGATGTTAAGTCTGGGAAAGACAACTGACACACTGAACAAGAACGGAGGGAGGAGGAAATGAACAGACGGCTTAATACACAAAACAAAACCCAGTGGATACCTTTGGTGTCTTGACAGAAGTAAAAAAAAAAAGTACTTCAGGTGGACTGAGGTCAGAACAAAAAAACAACAGACCTGCTGCCGTTGCACTAAGGAGACCTTGAAAGCTAAAACAGAACACTTTCCAATATCAATACCACAGTGTGGTTATAGATGTTTCAGTAATTTCATTATTGTCATGTAAACACTTCTCTAACCCCCCCCCCCCAATTAAGGGATTTCTGCTGGAGAAATCAGATTTCTTGACCATGCATGCATTTAACTAAATTGCCATCAGGATTTTTTTTCAAGAGCAGGGGTTCATCACTTGAACGGAAAACTTGAGAAGGGTTTTGCTGAGACAGAAGTGCAGACAGTTGAAACACAATGCAACTCAATTATTCATCCTTGTTACTGAATGTCAAACTAAACCTGCACTGAAAACAGGTCAAAATAAGTCATTTTTAAAAAAGGACAGCAGGTATATGTGAATTTCAAACATATTGCTAACACACTTAAAATATTCCACTTAGTTTGAATTTACTCGGATTCTAGACGGCAGGGGAGAAAACAGATGACCTGACGTCCATGTCAACCCACTGCACGTGAACACATTGACTTCTTGCCATTATCAATGTTTACACAAATGTTATTCTGTGTGGATGTGAACCCGGAGAATCATCCTCCATTTGAGCCGCAAACCCTTTCAGAGTGTAGACTGCACAAAACGCTTAAAATCCCATTAAATGCAACCCCCCCCCCAAAATTTGCTTTCGACAACTATCTTACTCCAACACTCAGGATATAGCTCAATGCCAACACCAATCTTTTCGGTTTTTGGGCACCGATGTCTCCAATCACAAGACATGGATAAACTGCGAGATATCAACCACCTAGATTTAGAGCTATCATACAAGACTTAACAGTTTCTTGTTTCCACCATTTTGTGCCAGGACATGTCAATATCTTTAGAACTGTAATAATGTAATGATTGAAACTGAACGTCCAACAAAGTTGTAGAGTAGTAAAGGTCTTCAGTGACTTGTTCATTCAAAATCAGCTTCTATACAACAGTCAGCTCATAAAAAGGCCTCAAGTGAAAAGAAATGGTTTCAAAGTGCTTTTGAGAAAATGGCCCCACCCAAAAACCCTCAGCTGAGACATTTCCCTGCTGGAAAAGGACAATTTTACTGAGATGCAGCGAGAGTAAATCAAATGATTCCGCTTACAGAAATGTATAACCGCAGAAGTAATTTGTGGTTTGCATGTATTAATTGTCAGAGGGCAGAAAGACAATACAAAAAGCTGTATTTGGGGGTTTTCTGACATGTGCACAGAGAAGATCTGGAGCTTGCTTAAAATTTAATGTCAGCAGAAATAAAAATCACTTAAGGGGGAATTTTAGTTAAACACAAGGTGCAGTAGCTAAACTGTAAAGGAGACTTGAAATACAGGTTTACAGGCAACTCAAAAATGAAAGAACGATTTGATGGAATGCACACAGTGGGAGAAAAGCATATCACAAATACTATAAAAAAGGAATGTTATTAATTACTGGGCTGTTGCAAAGAATACCTGGAGTAATATCAATACCCACAAAATTAAGCTGTGATGGCTAAGGGGGGAAAACTTCATTGATTGTAGAGAGTGCCAGGCTGCCCCAGGCCTGAGGTGCAGCTGAAGAAGCAGAGCCAGTCCAGGAATCTGGATTTTAAATTGACCAGCAGAGAAACTGGTGGAGGGGTGAAGGCCAATAGCTTTGGTGAGGCTTGAAAACCATAACGGAGGACAAGACTGTAAGGTCTCCAGCTTTGTACTTTACTTATTTCGTGTTCTTACAGGAGATGACATGCTCTTCACCAATAGCTTCTAACACAGTGACCTGAAAAGGAAGGAAAGACAAAGATTAGTTTTAGAGTCATGGTAAATCTGACTTAAAACCCATAGTCAACTTAAATCATTTGTCTGGTATTATTTTGTCAATTAATTATGACGTATTGTAAAGGTGCCCTTGGGTGTTTAGAAAGGTGGTGTGGAATAAAATGTGTTATTAACTTGGCCAGCGCAGCTTGATATTTTGTTTCCATCTGTATAGTTGTATTTAAAAAGGTCTCATTTTACTTTACATTTTACACCATGTTTAATTACTCCAGACATTTCAAGCACCATAAACAGAGGTTTGGAAATGCAGCTGGCGACATTTTAGTTTGAAAACCTCTGGGCTGTGTTGTAGTAGGACAGGCGAAAACAATGAATCAGTCACCAACATTTACTTCTTGATTGGTTCTCAGTCATGACTTGACTACCTGCTGTGCTGTCTTTTAAATTTCTCATCGTTCATTGTGTGTTCTCAATCCTCTAACTTCCTTTTCACAATTGTCATTTCTCGTTCAAAGTATTTTTTCTTTTAGGTAGGTAAGCAACAGCAGAGGAGAATCGGCTCCCTGTTTACACTGGCACGCAGTGTATGTGAAAGGTCACTTGAAATGGACAAGTTAGGACGGGGATTGGGACTGATACAAAGCTTTAACGCTTGTGTGCACATTTCGTTTTGACGCAAAAACACAATATGGAAGTTACCTCACACTGTATTTGTGTACACAGGACTATACTTTTATACAAGTAAAGTCATATTTCTGGCCATAATCAAGACAAAGCCTGTGTAAAAACATTGTGCCGCTGAAGCAGCTCCTCTGCAGAACATATGGTTGAACTGAGAAGCTAAATATTGTGCATTGGACAGATGCTGTAAATATGAATCGATGTTAATGTGAATATTGCGCATTGAGCAGATAAAGTTAACTGCTCGTACATTGAGCCTTTAACAATGATTGCAAAAATAATAAATATGACCCTCCTAGGTGTTTTTTTTTAAGATATCAGGGTGTTAGACCTCTGCTTACATTTGAATTAAAAAGGGATCGTGGGCTTGAAAAGGTTGGTGACCGATGCATTAGGAACCGTGGTGTTCAGCAGTGCTCGTCAACGATTTGTTAACGGCTGGTTATTGCGATACCTTTCTAGTATCAGTATATCGCGCAACACTAGCAGGAGTCTAAGGCAGACGGTAAACCAATCCAAAAGTGTGTGTATACAATAATCTACCACAGACACAACCACGAATTAATGAATGGTTAATTAATGCTTAATTGCAATGTTAAGGGCAGAACTGGGACACTCAAATTGTAGATAAATAGCAGTAAACAGAGTAAAATAGAATAGAATCCTTTTATTGTCATTGCACAACGAAATTTAGCAGCATTCCTTAAGGTGGTATCAAACCACAAGATGAGATAGATAAACCACTTTTGAAAGTTTTTTAAAAACAGATTCAGACAGGATTAAGACATTTTTTCACCTCAGAAACTTACCCTAACTGATTCGTCCGATTCAACTCTCTCGGTGATTTCTTCGCCCAGCTTACCCTCCGGCACTTTAAGATCCTCTCTAGTTTCTCCATTATCATTCAGGAGGGTCAAGTAACCTTCCACGACACAGACAACCTGAATGTGCCATTAGAAAAGGGGAAACAAGGATAAACGTTTAAAACATTTACATCGTCGTTTTAAAAATAAATAAAAGTAGAGGCCACTAATGAATAACCAGTAAAGTAGCTGTACAAAAAAAAGCTCCATCACCTGACCTCTGGGGACCTTAAATACTGAACAGAAAGTGGCCGACCTGAGAGTAACTTAGGACAATCAAAAACCTGGTCAACTAGGCCAAATAAGCGTGTTTCCAACACAACAGAAAGAATACAAATATCTCAGAATGAAAAAATGTTTCATGAAGTCGCATAGAAGTTGGCAACAAAGATGTCAACTTGGAGAGACACTGGATTTAAGAGTGTTTGGGCTGATACCTGTGTCACTGTGCTGTAAAGAACACTATTTACCGCAGCAAATTTATACATCATGTCCTGCCTCATGCAAGCTCTACCCAGACGCCACCCGAATGTTCCTGTGAACACATCTGACCCGAACAGTCTACTGCTGCATACTTCATATGGAGAGACAAAATGTCCAGACTTAATGTTCTGGACATTTTCCAGTTAATGATAGAAAACCGCTTTTGTAATTTGTGTTCTAATCAATGCTGCTGGACAGACGAGCTCCATTCGATGAGCTCATGAGTTTTGTGGAAGTACACTAAGGACATTTTATATTTACAAGAATTTGGCCACATTACTCAAAGTTCAGTTAACAGAGTAGGTATCCACTTAAAAAAAAAAAAGCTAAGCATAACGAGACAATCATAAATACAAGCCACTGTTTCCATGGGTATCTCGAGGACATGGATCCCAAAATCTGGAAGGAGCCTAAAACCTGTTCAACTAGTTTAAAGCACCACTACAATTTCGCAACTTCTGACACATCTCAGCTCTGACACACCCATTGAGGTAACAATATCGCACTTCATGTCACACCCTTACCAAATGTCATAACAACCGACATTGATGAGCAGACTTGTTTAAAAATGATCACAAGATCCCTGCATTCATTACAAATGCCACTTACACCACCACCCCCCCTCGAGGACCCTCAGTTACAACAAGAGCTCAGACAAGGACCTCTTACCTCGTACTCCTTCCTTAATACATGTGGGACATCCAAGTTATGGGTAGATGGGCAGAGATCTTCACACTTCTTCTGAGTAAAGATGTCAAGTCCAACAAGGTGAACCTGGGAAAATACCACAACCAATAAGATTCAGCCTCGGGCCAAGCAAGCATCGGGGGTCACTCGTTAAACTGGGAAAGATCAAACTATTTCACTAAAATGCCTTCAAGGGATAGTTCACCCAGAAATGAAAATGCACTCATCTACTCACCACTATGCCGATGGAGGGGTGGGTGAAGTGTTTGAGCCCACAAAACACGTTAGGAGTTTCAGGTAGGGCTGAGCGATATGGCCTAAAACAGATATTGCGATATTTTTAGGCTATATCACGATACATGATATCTCGATATTTTTTAATCTCCTCTAAATCACTGTACAAATGTTAAATTCACCAGAAGTGGCTGATCTAGCGGACGTTAGCATTTCCGATGGTCCCTGTATGCAACTCGTCGAAAGATATCAGCGGACATTTAGGCCTAAAACTCATAAATGCCGGGACTTTCTGATACTTGAGCAGCTGTGGATCATAGAGGAAACTGTGTTTCCACTGTTCTGCAACAAAGTCACTGACCGGCTGCTCCGAGCACAGACAGCGACCGACGGTAATGCTAACGTCTGTTAGCTTAGCCACTTCTGGTGGCTTAAAACGTGTGTCGAGTGGAATATGAATGTCGGGGCTTGCTGACACTTGGATGACTCCCCACGAGCAGTATGGACGCGTGCTATGTTTTTGTTATATTACATACAAATCTTTGGTCACTAGTATTGGATTCTGCTGCAACACTGTTTTCCCCCCGAGACTCCTTAAGTGTTTTGTGGACTCAAACCCTTCACCCAACGCTCCATCGGCCCAGTGGCGAGTAGATAATGAGTGAATTTTCATTTCTGGTTGAACTTTCCCTTCAAGCGCGGCATTCCAAAAATGATGCCCAGGATGCTTTTACCTTGGCGTGCCCATGCTTGCCAGTCTTGGAGGTGCTCATCTCAACGATCTTGCAGGGACGATCTTTAATCATGACAAATCCATTCTTCCTCAGTGTAGAACACTGCACGGGGAACGTAGTAGAAGCCCCTGAGTGTCCGCAGTGGAAATCCTCATCCGCCATGGTGGTCAACAGGCTGTGCTGTGAACATGAAGCACACGGGACAAAAGATAAGAAGCGGAACACAACTTGTACTCCACACAACAGATGTTAGAAACACAGACGGGTGATGAATTAAAATGGGAAATCGGCTATTCTAGAATCAGGAAGGCACGGCACGGGAGGTGAGGGAAATTGGTGGAATTGTGCGCTATGGCTACCAGATCCCAACCCCGGGGAGATTTTGGATGCATGTGCAAAAAAAAAAAAACAGCAACTCAACAGCAGAATCATCAAAACATTGGGGGGGGGGGAAGAATGGTGCCCCATCTCTCCACCAGAGACCTGATGGCAAGTGGTGACTCGACACTTAGCACTCCGCGTTGTTGATTCCTCTACTGTGTTGTCCCCCTTCGAGCGGAGGACACTGGATCCTGGGGGGGAGAAGTGTCTACGTGGTCACCCTCGAGCCGTCAGACGGTGCTTGGGCTTTAAGAGCTTAAAACACATATATACACATATATATTTATATATAGATGTCGGCTTCAAAGTTGGCCATTTAATGCCTCGCTCCGTGTTAAAGTGCTTCTTTTCAAGCTAATGCTAACACAAGATTTGAAAAAAACTCGTTAATTCCCCTCGAACTGCGACCTACGTGCTTTAACACGTTAGCAGCCTCGGCTGCTCCACCACCCCCACAAAGTGCTCTAAACATTAGCGGAAATTAGCCGCAAATAAGTGGCTAGCGTGGGGCTAAAGGGCTAGCAAACACCGTTAAGTAGCCGTGGTACGTGGCAGCTGGGCCACGGGAGCACGTACCAAAAAAAGGAAAAACAGTCGGTTAGCTTCGGGTTCCACCTCGTGTATTCCCCGTCGTTAGCCAAGTTAGCTAGCTAGCTTAAAAAACCACGACCCACACCCATATGCGCCGACACGGCTGCTAGCGTTAGCCACCGCGCCGCGCTAACTTCTCCCACATCGCGTGCGTACAAGTTACAATCAACGAACCCACGGGGGACGAGACGAAGCCTCGCTTTGCGGGCGTCGCAGGTTAGCTCGGCGGCTACCAGAACAACCCCGGAAGAGCCCGATCGCCCGGCGCTAGCTAGAACTGTTGCCGGAGAAGAAGTCAGAGTTGCTCTTACCTTTGTGCTGCTTGCGCTCAAATGAAGGGAGCGTCACTTCGCATGCGTGGAGCTTATGTAGCGCAGGGGGAGCGGAGAGGGCAGGTACGGGCTCCGGTGACAGAGCTGGGGTGGCGGCGGTGGTGGTGGTGGTGGAGGAAGAAGAATGGGGGAGGAGGAGGACGGACGGAAGATCGGCAGGCACACATCCGTACACAGCTGTACACATCTGTACACATCTGATACACATCTGATACACAACTGTCAACAGCTGGAAAGTAATCAGAATCACAATTAGAATCAGAATTATTTTTATTGGCCAAGTATATTTTCACATACAGGAAATTGACTTGGTGTGGTTGGTGCATCGGACATAAAAACAGCAATATATATATATCTATATATAAATATATAGATTGATATAAGTAGAAAACAATATACATAAGTAGAAGGAACAATAAGTTAGGGTACTTGTAATCACTCATATATGTTACTTATTACTCATAATAACTGTACTTTAACCCCGCTTGACATCTGATGATGACATAACAGATTTTTACATCTAAAACATACAATATCTACCTGCAAGATAATGATTATATTATTCAATAAACGGTGAACTAATATGGTTCATTGGATTATGAGTGCACTAGAGTTCAACAGAATAGTCATCATAATAATAATAATAATTTAATAATAATAATACCTTGATCATCATCACTATGCCACTTTGAGATGGTTTCTCAGACACACAGTGGATCTACTGACTGCATAATTTTTTGGGCACTACTGTTATTTTTTTTGTGTAATTGTGGTTCATAATTTAATCTTATCTTACCTGTATTCATTATGTACTTGGCATGCTGTAATACCAGAACTTCCTGAAGCATTTTTATTATCTTGTCTTATCTAATCTAATTTTGTATTGTAAATTAAACGCACCTTACATTCAGCAGTAAAAATAATATGAATATAAATACACTGTAGAATAATATAACACTATAGTTTCATAAAGTAGCCAACCATTGCAATTTTGATACATTAACTATATTTTGTGTTAATTAGTGGGACTGCTTGTCACGTGGAGATGAATAGAAAACCTGTCGTTAGCTACAACGCAGAGGGTGGGGTCAAAAAAAGGCACATGACAAACACAGGTCATTCATTCCAACACGTCCATAGGTTAGCCGCATCAAAACAGAAATACAAATGGGACCAATAAATTGATTAAATGTATAAGACAACTGCAATGACGCTAAATAATAGTGTAACTCGTTTAAAGTATTACAAACGGTGCCTTGAGCTTAAAAGTAGGCCTCCAGCACGTTCCCCTGTGTTTCCAGGATTGTGTTAACTCATGACGGTTTAGCTCGGGGACTAATATGCAGCGTTGACTGGGAAGGGGCGGACAGAGCCAGTTTGCAATTAGTCTTAAATAAGTCCCGAAGCATTTCTGTGGGCTGTGGAGGAGGGGCTGCGGGGGGTCAACTGGTTTGGTCTTTAAAACCCAGTCGCTATGAAGAAATGTGGATGTCCTAAAAACAGGATCGATAAAAACATGTGTATATTTATTTCCTTATAACTCAACTCCAAAATTGTAACATTGATAGTTTTTTTATACGTTTTATTTCCCTAAAAAAATGTCAACTGCTTTATTTCATTGAATTTACTAAATCTACTGAAATATCTGTTGTTGTGTGAGTTTAACTGTTGACTCCTAGTTCGTTTGGGGGATTTAGTGGCATCTAGTGGTGAAGTCGAATACCTCTCCCCCCTCTCCTTCAAAGCATGTGAGAGAATCAAAGGGGCGGAATTGATGGTGCTTCAGATAACACCAAGATGGGAAAGGCCTTCTTTAGACAGTGTTTTTTTCCCCATTCTGGGCCACCGTAGGAACATGGTGGTGCAACAACAGACTGTGGAAAAGCTTCAGTTGATATTAGACTGATGAAAGCTTCGTCATACACATTATATTTGATTTCTGCCTAAATTCTACACACTGGATCTTTAAAATGTTCAGTCTTAGTTGGTGTCTGAAGAAGTTCCACAAAAGACATAATCAAACATAAAAGACTTAAACTCAGATTTAATGTGACCTCAACTTCCCCCCCATCAGCAGGTGAACACATCCCAACTCGTACACACATACATACATGTGCATACAGACGTGCAATGATTCAACGTTCAAGTTACAATGAGCAAAATACATTATTTAATGGGGTCAGAAGTTATAATTTACATAAAACGCACACCAGAAACGACAACACAAACAGAACAGAGACACGGGGATATCTATACACACAGAGGGGAATGTTACTTCTCCGCTCAGGACGCCAATCACTCTAATATATCCTTGTTTAGCTGCTATGCTAACATCTAAAATCGTGTTTGAATATGTCCAACCTTTAAGTTATAATAGAGTAAAAATGTACTGTCTGTTGATCATCATTATCATCATCCAGTTTCATTTCCTATCTCGCATAGTTCTAGTGGAAAACATACATACATTAGGTTTCAGAGCTCATGTTATAAAAACCTCTCCATGCTTTGGCCTAAGATGACGCAATGATAGTGGTAGACATGACCCAAAACACTAAAATCCTGTAGCTTAACCTGTGGGTTGGAAAATGGGAGTGGCTCCCTGCTACGAGAGATGAACCGCTCCATACACCACTAACACCTTTGTGTCATTTTCTCCTGTGTAAACAAACTTATTTGAATAGATATCATGCTAATACTGTCAGAATAAACACACTAGAATTACTGACACGCAGTTGGCTTAGGCATCCGTGGATGTTTTGAGCTGCTGCAGTTCACCATCGTCTTCGGGAATCTGTTGTGGCTTTTTCCGTCCCTTCTGGAAGACAGCAGCAATCTCCTCGAAGGTTTTTCCTTTGGTCTCAGGGACCCGGAGATAAATAAACACGGTGAAACCGAAAAGCAGCACAGCAAACAGGATAAACACGTAGCAACCGAGCCAAACCTGAAAACATAAAAATAAGAAGATCAAAAGACGAGTCGGGTGGAGAAAAGTTGGTCGGAAGGACAGAAACTTCGGTGATCATATCTGTGTGTGTCCCCTCTGCCTACCTGTATATAGGGGAAGGTCATGCCTACGATGAAGTTGCTGGTCCAGTTGCAGCAGCCAGCGAGAGCGATGGCCGCAGGCCGAGGTCCCTGACTGAACAGCTCAGCCACGATGAACCATGGAATCGGACCAGGACCGATTTCAAAGAAACTCACAAAGAGGAAGATGGCGGACATGCTGACGTAGCTCATCCAGATGAATTGATTCTGGAAGGAAGAGTAATTCAGTAAAGCTTGGTGTCTGACTACTTTAAAGGGAAACCTAAAATGGCCACAGTTTTGCAACATGCAAACCTCACCACTAGATGTCACTAGATTCTACACACTGAACCTTGAAATAATGTATCCAGGATGTACCTTGATATTTCTTTGTAAAAACAGCCCTCATGGCTAAGAAGTGGTTGAATGCTAATGTTAACTGATGTTTAATGGCAACTAATGAGCTGTCATATATGTTTAACCTTGAAACATGGACTCATATCCCTCCATATTTTAACTTTCCATTGTCTTTTCCGTTGCTGATAACTTATGGAAATGTGAATATGGTCTATAAGTAGATTATTTTGTTAAACCTACCTTTAATTCTCATATTGAAAACTTACATATGACAAATATGAGCTTATTCACATACTTGCCTCTCGGCTGTCACGGCGAAAGCGACATTCAGAAAGGCACAGCTGCTCAACAAACTGAAATTGCAGGGGAAGCCCCATAATTGGATTTGAGGCTCAGCTCAAGTTACAGCTCGGACACCTGGTTGAACAAACCTGGAGTGCGAGGCCCACGGTCATGGCGACTGCACAGCAGCACATTCCTCCCAGACCGACGAGTGTCAGACTGCGTCGACCGGCCCTGTCCACCAGCGCAACCTGGGACACAATACAATGTTTATCTCTCATATGTATGTGTTAAGTATACAATCACATGTAAATGTGTAACCTCCACATGCGTTAGTGTGTTTTGCATCTGCAGCTACTCACAGACACCATCGTGAAGACGGTGTTGATGACCCCAACTCCTATAGTGGCATAGACTGGCTGACTGACACCAGCCTGAGCAAAGATGGCCGTAGAGTAATAAAAGATCTTGAAGACAAAACAAGGATAAAATTTAAAGAAGAAAAAAAAAAGAAACGGGAACAATTAAAGGCAGATGGACAAGTAAAACATTCAGCCATGTTTGCCCTTGTTGCAACTGAGATTGCACCAAGAGTATATGCTCTCACATAGTTTTCAAGGAGACATATTATGTTAGTTTCTCTTTCCTTAGAGTGTAGGGAAAGGAGCTCCTCTTCCCCCCCCCCCATTAAACTCTCGAACACGATGGCACATATTTGCCAATGTACGCAGAGCGGCCAGTCTGGCAGGCCTCCTAATTGAGCCAATTAAAGTGAGAGTGGAGGCTGACATTTTCTAGACATGCTGGAACCGGTGGGCCAATCACAACACAAGAGACAGAAGCTAAAAGAAGAAGTGTTTCAGACAGAGGCTGAAAGGAGGAGCAGCAGCAATGGACAGCTGGAGGAAAGTGATGTGTTGTCCGGACATTAAAGCACGCAAGCGTTTTTTAAGTAATTGATCAGCAAATGAATGAGGAAGAGGTGAAAGGAATCAGCTACTCACAGCGTTGATGCCAGAAAGCTGTTGGGAGAGATGCATCATGAGGGCAACAATCAGCTGCTGCCTGTAGACGGAGGAGCGGATCTACGAGGGAAAGCACAACAGCAAAGTATTGTCATCGTACGGCACATGTACGCTTTTGTTTATTTTATAGTTTATAGCTCATTGTCTGCTGTTATACAGGAAATGCATATTAGATTCAAGAGTGCAGAAATTGTTTAGGCTCTTGAGAGAAACAACCACATCTTTTTTAGGGGTGTGACAGAAAGTGTATTTCTCATTAATTCATTACCTATAAAACCAAAGAAGTTACTTCATCATTTATCTAATGAAGGATTTAACGTTAACTGTCAGTGTACATTGGTTGCTCACTAATATGGATACTTCAGAGGATATCTGTTTCCGCCTTTAGAAGGAATCTGACATTGGGCTAAGGACTATTAACATGACAGCGCTAGTAGCTCAGATTCAAACATGAGAAAGAAAAAAAATATTTAAATGTAAAAAATCTGATCGTAGTTTTCTTCATTATTTAAGTTTAAGTATAAATATTTCATCAGTTGTAATGATATATCTCAGATGGCCTCCTTCTTCTGTGGAGACCCACCAAAGAGAGGAGAGAGACCCGGGGCTCCTTGTCGGCCTCCTCTTTCTCTCTCCGCATTTCCTCCAGATCAGACGTTGTGTCATACGGCCCCCTCAGACGACACAGACCTGCAACCAAACACAGTGATGGGACACAAGCTTTTAGCTTTACTTTAATACAAGTTGCAGCACTGTAAGAGAAACCTGTGCTCCAATGCTAAGAAATTAACAAAGGCTTTGCATATTCAAAAATGTACTGCAGTAAAAGTATTCATGCAAAATGTACTGCAAATATAGAGAAAACAACTTTACTAATCAACATATTATGTATTGTCTGGTTTGTATATTCAATAAAAGTGGCAGAGTTGTTGGCATCCAAGACATTTTGTAGATAGTTAAACATTGAATTGACATATTTTTATATTTCTCACAAATTTGTGTTGTGCCCATAGACTCTATAAAGAGACTGGCGATGCATCGCCACTTGCTCCCATTATCAAGAATTGAGGCCAAAATATTCCAGATACGAATGCGGCCATTTTGTGCCAGTGATGTCATTTGGAGCTCGAGTCTGCAAAGCATCGCAACTGGGGAATGGAGCCGCGGCAGCGAAGCCCGGCCGATACACATGCTTAGTGTATTTTTGACCGCTTACTTCGTCTCAAGTGTCCACTAACATTTACTGCAGCCAGCCACCAGGGGGCAATCGAGATGCTTTGGCTTCACTTTTAAGGGAGCAGTCATGTCGTCCGTCTTTATTTGACCTGGGCTGTGGTCGTACATTTAACAAACAGACATGACAGTGGTATGGAGGATCCGGTGAAGCCTATATACTGTATTGTTGTGTCCGAAATCACTCACTCACTTTTCCCTTCTTCAGTATAAAGTTACTACTAAATAGAGGATCATGAAGTGAGCTCATCGGGAAAAGAAAAAAGAAAAAAACGCTTTCACACACTACTCAGCTTATTCTCTCTATTAGATTATGACGTACAAAAACCTCGTCAGCCGGTGGAAAATCCCACAGTAAATTCTAAACGTTATTTTACACTTAGTATTAATACTTTAAGGTTAAAAAGACATATTGAATTATCATCTTTAAATGTAGAAATAAACGTTTTTCCCGCACTCTGTGCCGTGTTGCTCTGCTCTGGGTCGGGCTGTTCCTGCTGATCTCGCTTCCTCTCCGCCGCGAGCGCAATGCATGATGGTATATTGCTCGGTTTGTAGCCATCGGCTGTGCACACTTTTCCCGATGCACTGTGGGAAACAATGAGTGCGCCACATAGGGTAAAAAAACTTCACTAAACATCGGACACCACTACAAAATGGTGAACTCACTATATAGTGATTAGTGAACGATTTTGGACACAGCCTCTGTGTTTCTGTATGCTAGTGTTTGACAAGTGAGCCCCACGCACGTGAAAGCGATGACTGTGTGTACTTCTTACTATTCCGAGCCTCTTGCTCTTTGCCCAGCACAATGTAGAGGTAGCGCGGGCTCTCGGGGCACAGAGGCAGCAGCAGGGTCTGTAACACTGCCGGAGCTCCAGACAGGCCGAGCAACAAGGGCCACATATCATCGTTACCAAGCACAAAGTCCAAGCCTGCAACCTACACACACACACACACACACACACACACACACACACACACACACACACACACACACACACACATACATACACTTTAAACATGTCCGGTGTGTTGTCAAGCAAGTATGTTGCTGACTGCAGTGCAAGTGTGAGAGCAGCTCACCTGGCTGATTAGGATACCGATGACAATAGCCAGCTGGTGTAACGTTCCCAGAGCCCCTCTGTAGGCCTTGGGTGCAATCTCTCCAATGTACATAGGCACCAGTCCAGATGTCAACCCTGAAACACACATCAGGAGCTGAGCAATAGTTAACGAACACTACACACAGCGCGGCGCCTTGCTCAGTGCCAAAATGTGCCGGTCGATAGTTTGGTTAGCGAGTAATGGGTTCTTTCGCAAAAGGCCACAATCCGTGATGTCGCTGATGTCATTTTAAAAATAAATAGGCGGGTCAGGGTTAGCCTTGGGGTTTTCGACAACTGGTGACCACTTTGAGAGATTGGGGAGCTCTGCAGTATGTGATCAAAACTGCAGCAGAAATCATCGGCTGCTCTCTGCCCTCTCTGGAAGACGTGTCCAGCTCTGGAAACTAATAATAGACCTTTCCCGTCCTCCATAGTGAAAGGTTCTCTGGACTTTCCCTTTACTGCATCAAAACTCAAACAAATACACTCAAGAGCAGTTTCTGTCCCTGGGCCATCATCACCATCAACTTCATTTTTAAGTGTAATATCCATTTTGTGCTATAACAAATGCGTAGTCACTAAATATCTATCAGTCTCATATTTATTGGATTTTGATATTTTAAACTTGCTTTTTAAAATTATAAATGAACACTGTTTTAAAAGGTTCAGTGTGTAAGATTTAGGTGAAAGGGGTCCGTTGGCAGAAATTAATATAAAATAATCCTAGTGATGTTTTCACAAGTGTGTTTCATCTAAATTGTAGTTTTCTTTACTCTAGACTTGACCCTATATTTAAATACTTTATATTTACATCAGGAGCGGGTCCTCTCTACGGAAGCAGCCATGTTTTTTAACCCATCCCAGACTGGACAAACTAAAGACCTTTTGAGTTTTTATGACAACTGAAGGCTACCACAGGTTATCTATCATGTTTGGAAGGTGAGGTGAGGGGGATTCAGCTGCAACATGCAACTTCACCACTAGATGTCACTGAATTCTACACGCTGAACCTTTGAGAAGTGGCAACTCTAATTTCGTTTTACTGCTTTCTTTGTACAATGATAATTAAGGCTGTCTAGTCTGCTCTGCTCTACTTTCAAGGAAATAACCCTGGTGATAATGAGGACAACTTGCCTCTTCTATAGTGTATAATCCATAAACACTGGGATTTCCAATGAATTCACGTGAGTATTCGTTGAAGGTTGTAGTATATGTTTCACTGTACCACAGTAAAAGCCCATAACAGCACGGCCTGAGATGACCATGATGTGAGGTTTCCACATCCGGCACAGACCCATCAGCAGACCAGCAGCCACGGCCAGAACATTGACCATTAGCATGCCTTTCACCCTGAAAGACAGAGAGACACAACGTGTGAGATGCACTGAATAAAAAACAATGGATATGGGCATGTGTGCTGTGGCATGATTCCACATTGATCCTGGTTTATCTTCAACTTTGTCAATGTTCTCCCACTAAGGTGTTGCCTCCGCCTCTCCTTACTCTTTTCATTCCTGTACAGTCTCTCATTGTTTCATCCTTCCTTTCTCACCTCCCTTTCAGGTCTCCCACAAATCCTACCAGGAAGGACGATAACATGCCGCCGATGGAGAAGATTGCCACCGACAGGGACCAGTAAATGACTACAGTAGGGTGGTTTCCCACCTCTTCTTCTGTGCTGTTCTCTGGAAGCACAGAGGCCCCCTCTGTCCAGACCCCCAGGGAGCGCCCATAATGCTTTTCAATGACCTATGATAGAGACATGTCAATCACAGCTGTGCACCGAGACACAGGAGAAGAAAAGACGAGCACAACATATTCATCAACAGATAAGTAAATGGATCCGCTTTGTAGTCCTGAGATTCCTAGGTCTGAACCTGTCCAAAGTCCAAAGACTTGTTGATTACAGGGACTTATCTGGGAATTCTGTAAATCAGGGGCCATAAAGAGGCCACAATTTACACAGAGGCGCCAAATACATGTCCAACATCCATGCATGATTCCTGATTCAGTAAGGTGCACATTGAAGTCATTCCTTGTTTACTGTTAGCTCTGTAACACTTAACACTGCATCGTTCTAGGTGCAGATCAGAACTTAGTGTAATGGAACACCTTATACAAGCTCTATTTGCACAACCAATCACTGGGATTTACAGGCCAATGCTCCTTCTTTAAACTATGGCTCTTAACCTGGTCATACCTGCCAGCAACTACCACACATTGACAGATTTTCCAAGCAAAAAAAGGTCTCGACTTCATCACCTGCAAAGCTCAGGTGATGTGCATGAATACAACAACCTCCACACGGACAGAGATGTAATCCACACTGCAGGGGCCAATGACGTTCAGATCAATACACAGGGAAACTGGAGGAAAAGTTGCTTTTGTAGATACTCGGTCTCTCTGATTGTTATGTTCACTCCCGTGCTGCAGAAACGTGTGTTACATGAGCATGGCTGTAGATTGGATTCAGCATTTGGTTCAGTTGCCTGCAAATATCAGTAAACGGAGGCGATGGACTGACCCAGTCAGGAGCGGTGCCTGTGTTAAAGGGAACAGTACCTTCTGTGGTGCGTTGATGACTCCGAGACTGTAACCGTACTGCAGGGACCCCAGAGCTGCTGTGAACACGGCCAAGGCCAGCGTACCTGTCAGCTGCTGCAGGTGGTGAAGGGTAATCCATTGAAATTGAATTCAATCCATGAATGCATGAACAGACACATAATTTAACATGCACATGCACACAGGCAAGGCACACTGTGACGCTCACCTCGACTCACATGGTGAAATCTCAGATCAGAAGTACAGAGACAGGCTTTACCCACATTTAGAGCTGCTTTGTGGATGTTTTAAATGATGTTATATAAGAATATTTGATAAGCTGTACTTTTTATATATGCTATAAATATGTTACTCTCATGGAAAACACATCAGAAGTTACATTTATGACACCCTCCTGAGCAAAACGACGATGCAAACCAGAGAGACACACTGACTCATAAAAAACCTCTGAAGGTCTCAGCAATTTTTATGCAACCTTTAGTGGCCATAAAAAAAAGCCACGGCAATATTTGCAATTATTCCTCGCACGATTCAGAATGAACAGTTATCAAATAGCAACCTTTTAATTTGATAAAACGTAGTGAATGCAGTAAGAAGGATCTTACCTTCCCAGAGTCCATGATGGGTCCAGAGTGTCAGCCAGGAGGTGGGTAATGATCAATGAAGCTGCAAGCACGCAGTGTCCACTCACTAATCGACAGACACATGCATGAACACATGCACATGGATACACACACACCACTGCACAAGTCAAACATTACAAATCTTCTTTGCACAAACGCCCACTTTTTCCTTTTTGGGGGGGAAAGGGAGAAATATAATGATATTCATGGTGATTAAATAGTTGAACCGTCTAAAATCTATTAATGAAAAATCTGGTGTCAGGATCAAATGTGTTGTGTTTCATGCTGGTACACTGTGGACAATGATAAACTGTATATTGCAATTAAGAAGGGAAATGAAAATTTGTGTTGAGTAGCATGTGTTGCAGCTCAGATTGTCATTTATGTTATTTGAATATATTAATGGGATTCTCTCTCTCTTGCCCAGAAGTACACAAGTTAATGATAAACTCGAGGGGCGGGCAAAGTCTGAGGGTCGGCGCTGATAATAATGTGCGTTGCATGCAAAACAACAACAACAACAAAAAGAAACACAATTTCAGAAGCATAATGCTCTAGTTTCATTTATTTCTCTCTTACAGCATCTCTTTTACAAAACAAATAAATCCCCAAACAGGACATTAGTAATGCTCTTTTTCGAAATAAAGAAAAACAAGAAATGAACAGAACAAAAGAATACAGTGGTTTCGTCTTTGAAAGGAGAGTTCTCAGTGTAATGACCATGTTTTTCTAATTGGAAGAGTGAATTCCACAATGGACACACACACACACACACACACACACAGTAACAATGCCCCATACACACGTGTTCATTAATCATACACTCGGGTGCATGCATGCACACACACTCACACACTCACACACTCACTCACACAGGGAAGACGGTGGTTTCTTCAGCTCGGCTCTTTATTGCTAAATGTTAGCCTGCTCTCCGTAACAGAGACCAGTGAACCTAACAGCTCCACAGGAACAGCTACTGCATGGACGTGTAGAAAAGTCATTGGAAATACAACAGAATGTTTTTTTTCAAAAAATTTGACAAGAAAAATAAATGACATCAAATGATCATTACATAACTGTGGAATGAGCCTATTTTTTGTGCCATCTTAAATGTCTTGTAACTACAGGCCAACATGCTGCCACACCTCCAGAATATCCACCAGGGGAGAAAAGACTCATCTGCATTTCATTGCTCTCCGACGATGAGGGCGAGCAGGAACTCCTCCGCCCTCGATAGTGTTGCAAGTTTAATACAATATGTATTAATGACTGAGCTGTGCTAAGTATCTAGAGAGAAATGGCAAGGTTTTCTATTCAGTCGCTCCTTTCAAAGAATAAATCAGGTGTAAAAAGTTGTTAAAGTCACATCTCCATCAGAAGAGACAAATTACGTCACGTGTTAAAGTTTAAAAACTGTGTAAAGTAACCGCATAGGCAATTAAATCGTTATCCATGGTGAGTGGTAATCTCTCGGCCTCATTTTAGTTTTGCTTACATCATGCTAGGCACTGTGCAAACAGTAAGGAGCCAAAAGTCAGAAGAGCCAATCAGGGAGGAGCGTGACACCACGGCTTTTGACGACGAGTGCTTTTCCACGTGCGCACAAATGTTCAGGATTGCGGCTCGTACCCCGCTCAGGTCGTATGTTCATGTGCATCATCGCCTCGACCACAGAAGCTCATTAACATCAACGTGTTAAAGGAAACAGAAACAACGTACGGCAAAACAAAAACACAAATCATCCACTAATATTGCCTATTTTCTTAAAATGCACGGTGTTCGCACACACCAACTCATACTAAGAAGAAAACACCTTAAAATCTGCCTGTAAACACACTCAGCGGCGCTTTGATCGCATTAAGGTCGAAGTTCACGCACAGAGACAGAATTACTTGACCTTTTGTTTTTCGTAGACATCAAAGTCAAACGTCCAACTTTGATCCGAACGCGAGTCATTGTGACATAGAGTTAAACACACACACACACACACACACGCATTCACACACACATATCAACACACGCTCCTGACCTCCGAGACACATGTGCTGTACATCGAGCTTCAACGACCGACTGACTCCAAACTGTTACACAGAGAAAGAGGAGGAACGGGGGAAAAAAATAATCACAACGAGAAGGACGACTCCCTCGTTGAATATTACAGTATATCTGATGCAGCACCTTCAGAGTATAAAGAGTGTGATGATGAAGAGGGTGTGACACACAACGGACCAGTGGTTTCATTTTTAAAGGGACACAAACATCATCTTTGCATACTATTGCGACCTGCCCGTGACGGCGAGGTCTCCCCGCATCTCCATCAGCGAGATGCGATCGAACGCCAAGTCACAACTCAGTTTACCCGGACAGATGGCGAGAGGAGGAGGACGAGTGACAGAGGAGAAAGAAAATCAATCAGGCTGTCTGCCTTTCGCCGCCGACATCCAGAGTAGATTTGTCATCCCTCCCGGCCGCCCTCCCTGCACTGTCACATCAGAGTATTTATTTAAATTCATATTAAACCTCACTCATCTGCCCCGTCCTCCGTCCCCGGAGGCTCAGTTCTCACACGGCAGACAGGAAGTGAGAGAGAAATTGACGTGCCAAAGGGCTGGGAAAAAAGTGATGACTCGATCTAGCAGGAAGGAGCAGAAGAGGGAAAGGTGGAGGACGAGCGACAGAGGGAGACGGGTTTAAAGTGTTTTCTACAGTCGCTGAACGCACTCGTCCTCTTGCGGGGGAAGAGACGGACAGAAGAGGGGGACGAGTCACAGACAGACGGACACAGCAAGAGGGAACAGAGAGAATATTTGGAAAGTCAGTGGCACCAGTTTGCCAGTCAGCTGAGGAAAGATGGCTTCTGTGTGACCCCGACAATATCTAGGGTGACACGTCTCTTCATTTAGAACAATGTCTTTGTTGGTTTTTCTCTACGATAGCTGTTGTTTTTTTTCTTCTTCTTCCGTTAGCTAAACCTTTTTCAGTCTCTCCAGTGTTGAAAGAGTTCACTCGTGGCCACGCGGGCGGTCGGGTTCGTTTTTTGCGAGACGTGCCGTGGGGGCCGGGGGTGGGTCGTCGGGCTGGCCAATGGGAGAGCGAGGCAGAGCGGAATGTGGGAGGAGCCATCACCAGTTCATCATGGAGTTTCTGTTGAGGGTCATGAAGAAGACTTGGCTGCTGCCTCCCGAACGCACCGATGCGAAGAACACCTGGGGACGAAGAGGATATTACAACATTACTGGAATAATATTAATCACAACAAGCAATTAATAATATACTTTATGTGATCTCCTTTTATTTGATTACTTTTAATAAAGGGTATTTCTTTCATACATGTAATTGTGGTATTGGCAGCTTTTGTTTCATTTTGTTTAAATGCATTTTTCTGTGTGAACATGTGACCACATTTAGATCCGCTTGTATTTGACCAAACTGTGCACGATGCTGCCATAATCGCAGAAGCAGCGATGACATCGACTCAACTAGAGGGGCGCAGTCAAAACCAGAGCAGCTCACGTACAGTATGTCCCAGTTTTCATCGTTGTCCTCGATGTCTTACCTTGTCATTCCGCTCGCAGAGGAACTTGAGTCTCTGGGCTCTCTTGTGCATAAAGACTCCATCCAGGTGACCCGTCTCCACGGAGCGGATCTCTATGGCTTTCTCCCCCCAGCCCATGATCTGATTAGAATGGATATAGGCTGGAGAGGAGGAGGAGACACAAGGCATCAGTGACAAAATAATTCAAACCAAAATTATTACTTTTTTCTAATGGTTAATAACTTTGTCCTTGTCTGTTCGTTTGTTTGTTTTTCAGCATGATTCTGGTTCTACATGGGTCAGGGAGGAAACCATTAAAGTTTGGCGCGGAATTAGATCAGAAGACAGATCCAGAAATTTGGGAATAATAAAAGGGAATAATTAGTTGATCTTGTTGGGAAAAAATTACATATTTAGAGGACTGATATATATATGAGCGTGTGTGATTTGGTGCAGCTTGATATTATTTGAGGGGACTGCTACTGATGCATTGTGGTTTTTAGTAATGTCAAGTTTTACAATCATGCAATGTTGTATTTCACAATGAGCTAATTCTCATTGCTTTTAAAAAAAAAATCTAATCTTCATGTAAAAACAGCCCGAGCATCCACACGAACATCGGGAAGCACCAGGGATAGTATAGAGGTAATTATAGAAATGTAATACCCCTGGCAGCCACACGAGGACGATAAAGTACAAGTGGTTATTTACTGTTGATCCAGTGCTGATCCACATCTCATGCAAACCCTCTCTTCCTGTGTTTCCTTCACGCTTCCTTCTATATTTACTAATGTTTATGCAGATCCGTGTTTTCCTTCCCCTGAACTTTTACCCTCACTCCCCCTGCAAAGCAGCTCTGGAGGCGTTTCCTTCTGAGCCTCAGTTCTTAAGATACCTCACACACAGACGCTGGAATCAGTACAGGCCTGTCATCGCACTTATTCAAACCTCTGAACTAAAGAGTCTGATCTTTGAACAGCGTTTCTGTAAGATGTTTAAATGACCCTCCCATGTTATAAGAATTATAATTAGAACTAAATACAGTTAAATACACAGGGGGTGGGGGGGGATGGGACATACCAACAGAGGTAGGCATCTCTCCCCACTGAAGCACCACGTCCTTGGTGATGCGACCGTAGGTGTTGACGTAGACGCCCTCGTCCTCGTAACACAGCAGCATCTCCATTCCATCCGTTTTGGGCAGCACCACGATGGCATGGGGCGTCACCTGGCTCTGGATCTAGTGCAGATACAAACACGCCCAGATGTTATTATTAGGAATTAATGCGTCCGTGTGATAGTTCAACATGTTTCAACACGGCAAAGGAATACAAATTGTCGACGTGCTTGCGTTAATCCTCTAAAGAGCGACGTTGTGCAGTTTTGCCAAATATCAGGAAAGTCCAAACTTTGGATTCGTAAAAAATAAGCAAAAAGACAAATGATGGCACTTTTTCTACGACAATAATGAACAGGAATAACATCGGAGGAGGAGGGAAGGATAACACACACATATAGACAGTGATGGATTCTGTGCACTTTATCTAAAAGTTGTAGCCCTGACACAAACCTGAATCTCTGTGCCAGCAGAGCAACGTTAGGAATGGAGCACGACAAGGATCATATGAGTACAACAGATGAGTGACACAGTTGTGAAAAAAAAAGTCATCTTTGCCCACAAGAAGCTTTGAAATGGCATTTACGTACTTCTTCCTCTGGCCACATTAAAGGAGACATATTCTGCTCATATTCAGTTTCGCAATTTTGATTCGTGTTATTACTTGGAAAACACATCACTGTCCTCAGCTCCTCTTTTCAGCCTCTGTCTGAAACACTTGGTTTTAGTCCCCGTCTCTTCAAGTCCAGGCGCTCTGTTGGCTCAGGCTGTAGCTGCGTCTTCATTTTATGGGGCTGCATCCTTCAGAGGACGTGGCGGGACAGAAATAAGTCCGTCCGTTCTACACGGGAATTACTGTGATTCACGTCCCCCCCCCTTCCTGCTTCCCGCTGCAGTTGGACATGATGACTAAGTATTAATGCCCCTTAAGCACTGGACGTCTCGTCGCTTGCCGATGCCATTAACTCTTTGAAAAGTGCAAGGAATCCTGTGATATCTCGGGCTGGGAGGGATCCGCCTGCTGGAGCCTTTGATTCATCGAGGATGGAAGGACGCGTTTGACTGGAGCCTTCGAAATGGTCTTGACGTGCCACTGTGATATAATCGGTCTTAAGATGCAGCCTCTGAAGGATGCGGCCCCTTAATTGAGACACAGCTTTTGACTGACTTTGTTAGGGGGGGGTGCCAGACGAGCTGCCAGCCTTACATTATGCAAATGTAAGGAATCATGATGTGGCAGATCAGAATGATGTATCGGCACGACTACTGACGAGGTGTTTCACGAGCTTCAGTCTTTTCTGCAGAGGCTGAGAGAAGCTGTTTTGTTTTGATCTTTGCAGAACTTGTACACATTGGAGGAAAGAAAAACTGAAAAGGCATAATATGTCTCCTTTAATAAAGTAGCTGACTGGACACATTATATGAAATATGACAAGGTAACGTAACTTATACTGTGTTGTGATTGGTTGCTGAGATTCAAAAGAGGTTTTAAATACATAAATATCACTGAAACATCTCCTGGCAGCAAACCCATCTTTGGTCTGTGGTTAAGATGAATTTTTTTCACACCAACCGATTTTTTAGCGAGGTTATCCATTAGTGTCTACACTAATGAACTGTACTGGACACGGACACGTGCTTCTCTGCGTCTTCTACGATGTGTTACTAAGGATCTAGTGATCTAGTCTAGGAGGTGGAGGGCAGGACGTCACCTTCGTTCGTTTGGCACACTGGAGGAGAGAAGTCAGGAGAGGAGAGAGAGAGAGGAAGCATGGATGAAAGGTCGAAGCAGGAAGTCCATCACCTCAGAGGTCATGAAAAATGTCCATACAAGCTCCGTGGTGTGTCCACTCGGAAGGCCGGCACACGTGCGTGTCCTCGTCTTTGCATTAGCTGGTTTAGATTTACTGAAATTTGGCCATAAAATCATCAGGAGTTTGGCATTTGAACTAATTGGACTAAAAGCATGCGATTAGTGATGCCACCATGGGGAAAAAAATCACTAATCTGCATGCATGAACCAAAAACGGATTCATTCAGCACGCAAACGGAAGTACTGATGGTCCATCTCGCCTCCATGAGTCACGATATTAACTAAATTCAAGCTGACACGGGGGGGAAATGTTAAAAAACAGAATATGTTGATTTCAGGAAACACGCTTATTGAAGATTTACAGACGCACACGTGGAAACGTACGAACACGCAGCGCGGCACTTACATGTGAGGGGATGTAGATGTCGTAAGGGTTGCCCGAGTCCACGTCGATGACATGGAAGCCCACGCTGGAGCCATAGATGACCTTTAACCTCTGGCCTTCCTCCACCGTCAGGTCCACAAGCTGGGGACGGTGCTGCAGCTCGGTGAACGACTGAGAAACAAGAGGTGTATCCGTTACCGAGGTTGGAGTTGAAGGAGTTTAGGAGCTGGTGAGAAGCAAGTGATCACTTTCATACCTTGAAGGCCATGAACTTGTGGTAGGGTTTGGGAGCCCAGGCGTAGATTTCCACTGAGTTCTTCAGAGCGATCACCAGGAACTTTATCCTCTCATATTTTACTGCAAGTATAAAGACAGAATCAGAATCAGAAGTATTTATTGCCAAGTAGGCTTACACCTACCTGGAATTTGCCTTGGCATGGCATATGGTGCATACAATGAACATAAAAACATAACAACACAATAAGTACTCCAGAAAAAACTAAAAACAATATAAAATAAATATATAAAAGATATAAAAAGTAAGTAAAATGCAAAATGCAAAAACGGTAGACATATATACATGCTGAGTTCACTCGGATTCATTTTAATGCTTGTTTCAATGGAGAAAAGCGTCATGCACATCAAATTGTATTTATTAAAGGAGATACTGTGATGCTTTAAAAACAGTTTGTGGGATAATATTTAACTATATAATAAGTTTTTGTGTGTTTATGTTACAGACACAACTGCAGCACATTACTCACTTACAAGAATCAGTCTGCCAACACACACACACGCATACAGAGATACACAAATACGTACCAACTTTATAATGCACACAGCCCTCCAGCTCGCCGACTGTAATCCAACCCTGCTTCTTTTCTACCTCAGGGTCGTTGTGTAATATTCGGTTCCTCAGCCAGGACAAGTAGTAGACACGCAACTTATTCTTTTTCCCTGAGAGAGGAGGGACGGGAGGAGAAAGAGAGCGACAAATCAAATTCACTGGAACCAAGTGACAAAAAAACTAAAGTGAAGTACATAAGAAACCTATTCAGCCGTAAACAGCACACACAAAGGCAGATTACAGAGGAATTCGATTTTTACGATTTACGTGGTAAACAGGAGGTTAAAAAAGGAAAAACAAGGTGAGGGTAGTGCTTCTTCCCCTTCGGCCTATCTTTAAGTTTATATATGTTTTACATGGTTGGGGTTAAATAGAATAAATCTATTAAAGCTAGAAATGCCGCACTGCAGTTGTATGCGTCCCCCAACCAGTGCAGTTCCATTCTACATCAATCTTTGTTTCCAGATTCATATTAGGCCACTGTGACCTTTCAGTTAATCGTTAAGTCCAAGTGACAACAGGTCCAAATTTGAAGAAATTCCCGAAAAGGCGGACTTGAGATATCACGTCCAAAAGGCCAAAAACATGTTTTGACCACTCAAATCTAAATCAGTTCATCGGTGAGTCTAAATGAATATTTGCGCCAAATTTTAGGAAATTCCCTCGAGGCTTTCTTCAGATCCCATGTTCACAAGGCACAGTGACCTTGACCTTTGACCATCCGTGCGTCTAAGGGAAGAAACTTGAGGGGGTGTGTGTGTGTGTAGGTGTGTGTGTCAGACCTACCAGATATGGTGACCAGCACGTTGAGCCCTTCCAACACATCCATCTGCAGGAAGCGCCGTCTGGTGATGAGGTTATAGACTTTGCCCTGCCCGCTGCGGTCAAGCAGCATCAGACCATTCTCTGTCCCCACCAGCAGGTTCACACCTACACACACACAGTACATAGTAGAGTTAGAGGCACACACACACACACACACACACACACACACACACACACACACACACACACACACACACACACACACACACACACACACACACACACACACACACACACACACACACACACACACACACACACACACACACAAACAGAGGTGGTGATATCGTTCTGTGGTGGGGAGGAGAGAAGATGCAGCCTCTCACCCCAGAGCGCAGCACACAGGATCTCAGAGTTGAAGCGCTTCTTGTATTTGCGGATCTCAGGCGTGTCGCTGTGCGGCCGGATATTTGTGGGGTTGACGTTGACCACGGAGATCTTTCTGGCTTCGTTTAGTCGAGCCTGCTCCTGCCTCATCAGCTCGTTTTCAAACATGGCTGCGGCACCACAGGAGAAGGGGAAGAGATGAAGAAATGTGTGATTTTCTTTTATTATAAAATAAAAACAGATGCTAATGAACTACGTGACCGAAGCTTCCGTGGGTTTTCTGTACCTGTCGCTGAGTTCTCATCGTCATTGTCGCTTGGGGATGTTTGATAGACACGAGGATCGACGAATGGGGTAAAAGAGGTTTTGGACCCGCCCACACCAAACTGTAAATAAAAACATTTTGATAATAGTCAACATTAGACATTTTCCTTTCAAAATGTTGTATTTAATTTGAATTTGTAGATATTTTGAACGTGCGTTTCATTCATTGGTCTGCATCCAGGACAGGGTGTGAATGTGTGTGTGTTGCTGTTTCACCTCGGCCATGTCGCTCAGCTCCTGCAGGGCGGAGGTGGGCGTGGCTGACGGAGAGTTGCTCTGCTGGACAAGGTCAGGCAGGTTACCGTGGTTACTGTGATTCCCAAACCCGTTGCTCTCAGTGTGGCCGCCTCGTCTCCTCTCCTCGGCCTGAGAGACAGAACAGAGTGTGGGGGGGGGGGGGGGAATAAAAGATGAAACCAGGAAGTATTCTATCATAATTATTACATTTAGATTATGTATGTATTTGTTTATTAGATATATTTGTACAGGAAAGTGAGGACGCGAGTAGAAATGAAAGATGTGTGAATGAAGACATTTTGTTTGATTCATTCAAGTCCACGTGGCTTTTGTGTGTGTGTGTGTGTGTGTGTGTGTGTACATATCATCACCTCTCTCATCACTAGAGTGCCGTCCTTGGAGCTATTATAGGCATCTCCCAGAGAGTCCTCTGTCAGCCCTCCATACGACTCACCACTACTCTGCGCCGGTGGCCTGCAGGACACACACACACACACACACACACACACACACACACACACACACACACACACACACACACACACACACACACACACACACACACACACACACACACACACACACACACACACACACACACACACACACACACACACACACACACACACACACACACACACACACACACACACACACACAACAATAGACAAAGATCAGATCATTTGCAAAAGCAATTCTGTTATAAACTGTACTGACAAGCTAGTGGCATATTCCAAAACACATAGATATCACAGAGAAAAACGACTCACATGATGCGGGGGATGTCACTAACAGCCACTGTCCCATCATGCCCCACTGTCTGGCCGTCGTCATCGCTGCTGTCTGAATCATCACTCGAAGACGAGTAGTCCGTCACCTTCATCAGAGGAACAGTTAGAAAGGAACGTGTGATGAAGAGAACAGCCCTGGGAAACAGCTCTGTGATAAGACTGTATTTATCAGGGTTGGAGTTAAATTACAGTGGAATCATTCAGATTAAAGGCACCCGGCAGAGTTTTTGACCACTAGTAGTGATACGGAGTTAATTCTCATCAGTGGATTCCTTTTGCGTCGTAGACACACACGGCCGCACACACACAAAATTATATATATATATATTTATGCAGCGGATTTCAAGATATTATCGATCTACAGTTGGATGTACAACTGCATATTATGTAGCACCAGTACTGAAAACTAGCAAACAGGTTGAAAAATACTGGGATTCCCCTAATGAGATTACCATAATTAGGCAAAAGTTCAAAAGGAAAAAACACTTCTTTAGATACGGCTGGTCAGAGATCTGTAAAGCTAAAATAAACCAAGAGTAGAGTAGTTTATAATAGTGGGTTGTTGCTTTGTAACATTTTTGAAACATTACAGATTTTGGTTGCCCGATGCAAAT
The DNA here is from genome assembly GCA_006182925.3 of Reinhardtius hippoglossoides. Lineage (NCBI taxonomy): Eukaryota > Metazoa > Chordata > Actinopteri > Pleuronectiformes > Pleuronectidae > Reinhardtius > Reinhardtius hippoglossoides. The sequence goes on from CM031679.1 coordinate 5,224,009, forward strand.
CAGTCAAAATGAGCTTTCCCCAGACATCTGCGTTTAGGTCTGCTGATGATGAAATCTTTTATTTTACAGATGAAGAACATTGAAGTAAAAAAAAGTGTGCTCTTATTTTTACATTTCAAGTAAAAATAAATGTTTAATTTCTTAATCACAGTTCAAAAAAATGTATTCTCTTTTTTTCTCCACTGTATTTATGGATATTTATAATAAAGATTAGGGTTAAATAGTAAAATATCAGGCCTCAGTTACATTTCTTCATCGTAAGAGTTTGATGACGATATTTCAGGGCATAATTTGATAGAGATATATTACGTTGTAGTATCTGAAATGTTTTATTCCAAACCTTATTATTAAAAACATCCTCATACAGTACCTTGACTGGAGGTCGGCTGCCCTCCTCCACCCTCAGCTCTCTGAGCTCCTTTGCCAATGCACTCAGGTCCTATGAAGACAGAAGAGGAGACACGAGCAGAGTCATTCAATTCTGCATCATCAGAAACCAAGAGGCCGATTGACATTCAAGAGCGAGGGGGGGGGGGGGGGAGAGCAGAGGAGTTGGACACAGCATCAGCATCGTGACAAAAAGGACAACTGATCCGTCGCCACACAAGCTTTTCCTGGAACAAGAGTGCTTATCTGAGACCACTTTATTTTTTCGGGGGGCTTAGCGACACTAAATTTTTGTGTGAAATGCGGAGTGATCACAGACGAGCACTTTTATTCCCTCGCCACATCACAAGCATGTATCACAGGTCGTAAGAAGTTCCACTGGAGTGCGGCGTCATTCCGCACCCCCTCCACCCAGCATTCCCATTCCAACTGACTCCCTCCCCATTCAAACCCGGCCGATGGATCAGACCAAATCATGCAGACGGGGGTGGGGTGGGGGGTGGGGGGGGGGGGGGGGGGGGTCATACACGGTGGGCTTACCAGCTCCTCCTGACCAGTAACCGTGACAATAGAAAACAGGAGAAGAGATTTAGAAAGTGTTCAGGTGCTTGGCAGGACAGGTTACACACACACACACACACACGCGCACACGCACACACACACACGCACACGCGCACCACATGCATGGATATACCCGCATGAGCACGCGTCCACATACACTCTCTCTCTCAGGTATGTGTGTAGAAGCACACATGCACCGCTGCCGCCAATTACACCCCCTGACTTTTTCAAAGTTGAAAGGAAACAAACTCAGTCATTGTTCTGTGAAAGCGTCTCCGCCATGCCAGGGTAAAAAAGAGGGTCTCTGAAGATGGAGGCCAAAAGGGGAAGAACCGGGATTGAAAAGAAAAAGGGGGACTCAAGTGTCACTAACCTCATCTATGGCTTTCTTATAGCTCTGAAGAACGAGAGGAGGAGAAAGAGAGAGAGAGAGAGATGCAGAGGAGGAGAGAAAGCAAGACAGAACCAGATGAATAGCAGGAAAAAGGGGACGAGAGACCTGTAGAAGATTCCCGGAGAGGAGATTGCTTTGATTTGACTGTGTGTGTGTGTGTGCGTCTGTGTGTGTCTGTGACTGTGTGTCTGTTGTGTGACTCACTGCAGGTCTGCTGGGTCTGGCTGATTCGCGGCCCTCCTCCTGTTTGGCCTTCGCCTCCTGATTGGCTCCCGGAGGGGATCCTTCCTGCTTGGTTTGACCTGACAACAAGACAGCAATTACACATGTGACCTAGAAAACAGGCGTCGTCATAATCAGCAAATGTGAGCGGTGATTTAAAAAGATTAGTTTTAAAAGGGGGTTCAAGCGTTTATCTGTCTGAAAGGTTTCAGTCTAAATGTGTCCTATATTATTATTTCATTAAAAAAAAAAAAAAAAAAAAAAAACGGTTACTGTTGAAATCACACTGCCATTTTAGGCGATTGTGTGTTTTTACCATGTTCTATCTTTCTCCTCTTTTACATTTCGCCTTTGCAAACACCCAACGAACATCCCACCCCACCTCTACCTGTCTGCATGCCACATGTTTGTCAGAGGGAGAACCGTGCATATCTTAGAAATCTCTCTGGCCTGGTGTTTGACACATCGCTCCACGCCTCCCTCTATCTCCCTCCCTCGTTTCCTCTGGCCCTGTCTCTCTGGAGGCGGAGAGCAACAGGGCACATCAGACAGGTGGATCAGAGCAGAACTGCGACTGACAAAGTCCCGCTGATAGCCTCTGAAACACACCGACGCCGTGTCAGAGAACGTGGGCGTTTGTGTGTTTCTCGTACACACACACACTGGTTTTCTTTTTAAGTTGATCGCAAGCAAGGGTGAAGGTGAATTTCCCAGTTTGGGTGTGTGCATGTGTGTGTGTTTTTTGTGGGTTTCAGAGTGCATGTTTGTACCTCTCCTCTCGGCTGAGCCTCCCTGAGATGAAGGGGAGGAGGAAGACGACGAGTTGGAGGAGGTTCTTTGCAGCATGGCGTCCAGAGAGAGCTCAGAGCGCCGCAGGTCTGGGTTACTGCAACAGGAAGAAAATATCAGTTTCACTCACTTCTCAGTTCTTCTACAATTATATACATATTTATATAAAACATACAGATATATACACTGTAGAAATGCAAGATTTACCTCCTCTGTTATGTTTTCATTGCTGCTTTTTTGTCTTTTTTATACAAAAATTATGACATTTTGTGGAGTAGATCCAAATAAATGTGCAGATGCATGAATTTCTTTTAATTTTCTTACTTTCTCCAAACGCCTTTCTAGTCCCAAATGCTTTTCGATAAACTGTAGTATATATAGTGTATTAATATCTATAATAAAGTTGCAGGGGATTTATTAAAGAAAGAAAATACAAAAGGTGAATAAACTACAACTTTTATGGCATTAAAGCAGTTTGACAGATTTACCGCAAACAGTTGCTTCTTTATCACCAGTTGTGGAATGAGATCAGTGTTTTCCCTTTTTTCAAATTTTAATATTAAATATTTTATAGCAGTCTTTGCAAATCTAGCACTTTTTAAAATTGCATTATATAGCGTTTTGAGATATACAAGACATTTGCAAGGGATTTATTTAGAGAGTTAAAATGTCTTAATGGATGATTGATGCTTCAGATGTCTTCAGATGTTAAGATTAGACTTCAGGAGGTGTGAGTGAGCTTCACCTGGCCCGTATGAGCTGAGAACCTGTGCGAGGGCCCAGACCCACTCCTCCGTTCGGGGAGTTCTTCCTGACCAGGGCTGGGGAGATGGAAGTGGTTCTCTGGGGGACCTGAACACACACAGACAAAGTTTAATCCCCTCGTAATGAGTTCAGAGCTCGGATCAATGACGTCTTCCAAATGTGATATCATAACGTTCACTGGCTTGTGAGTGATACACCTGCCCCGGTTGGAGAATAACCAACAAAGTCTAATCAGAATTAAAATCACGGGGGTGGAAAATGAAGCGTTTCACCATCGTGTTTGTGTTTCCGAGTCAACAGCTTTAATCCCGGCAGCATTTTTCAAATTCTGCACAAGCTGATTAAATCCCTGCAAAGCCGACTCCTCTCGCTGTAATTTCAACATCCCTTCATTTACCCCGTGGGACTGGAGAGGATAACAGTGTGTGCAGAATTACACATCACGGCCTCAGTCAATTTCAAAACCCCGAACAAATGAGGAAAAGCTAGACGTAATCGAATCAGCACTGGGATGTGATTAGCTTGATGTGCGTGACGAGGGCTTGTTTATGTATTAACGATTTCATATTTTTGCCAGCAAGATGTTTTTTAAAGACGTAAAAATGCACTTACTTTTTTTATTCGATTGATTGTAATTGATTTTAAAATATTTGTTGTTTTCTTTGATGTATTTTTAACGGCTGGTTTGACTGAATCAAATAAAGTATGTATTTGCTTTGTTCTGACTTTGACTCTCTGACCTTTGGCGGCATGTCCTCCTCTCTCAGCCACGCAGTCCTGTCCCGCTCTCGATCCCGGTCTCTGTCTCGTTCCCGATCGCGCTCCTCCCTGCCGGCGATGCGCAGCTGTGGTCCCGGGGTGTCGGAGGTGGGGTCCGAGTTCTGCCGGGGCATCTCGGGCCTGGGGGACCCCACGCTGACGCCCTCGCTCAGAACCGAACCCGTCTGTTCCTGCAGCGACTGAGAGCCGGACATGGAGCTGGAGTGGGTCTTCACTGGAACCAGGTGAGCCATCTGAGGGATGGAGAGGGAGAGAGAAGATGGTCACGTGAAGGGAGGGAGTAGATCGAGCATGGCACAGATAAGAGATACGGAGGATTAAAGGAGAGGAAGTGGGATGGAGCCGTATTCAGAGGTTTAGAGAGAGGAAATGAGGAAAATGTTGAGGCAGGAGCGATGGAGGAGAACAGCAGAGGTGGAGAGAGAGACGGTCAGTTTGGGAGAAGAAGGTAAAGATGGCGACAGAAACCGAAAAGAGGAAAGAAGGCATAGAGAACAGAGCAGAGGAAGGAAGTTGGAGTTTCAGGAGATTCATTAAAAAGGTGTGAATGGAGATTTGTCAGGACATGCAGGAGACAAAAGAGAGAAAGAGAGAAAGAGAGAGAGAGATTGACTAACATGAAGAACTTTTATAATTATAAAAGGCACAAGGAGCAAGGTTTGTTCATTATTTCTTTGGAAACACTGGTCCCCGGGAAACACACCCACCGTTTCACATGTGCACACTCACACACACACCTGTGGTTCGACGGAGCGGTGGATGGGTGGGGTGCGGGCGGGCTGCATGCCCCCGCTGCTGAAGGACTCGGAGCGGGGAGGGAGGGAGGGGTCGGAGATGCGGTTGGACACTTTGTGCTGCAGCGCTGGCGAGCTCTGTCGGTTCAGCTTAGACCGCTCCTCCACCTGGGACGGGTCACATACTACGGTCACTCACAGCCCGGCACTCAGCACTTCACCAATCACCACGCTCGATCTACTGCGGGGTATCAACCCAAACCCCCTACCCCATGCATCCCTACGAGCCACCAGACCGCCTCAGCGTCCCCCCCAAGCTCTGTGGGACAACAACCACAATGTGTCACACGTAACGGATCTGGACTGAATGTTGATGATTTCTTGTGTTTTCAATCATGTGTGTACTTGATTTGGGGCGTTTAGTCGTTTGCAGGATGCTTTTGCCCAAAGGGACTTACTAAAGGACATTAGATGGTAGATGAAGGAGAAGCCGCCATGCAAGTTAGTGCACGGCTTTCAGGTGAATAAAGTAGAGTTTGTGACTCACGAGAGAACCTGCACTGAGAAATTTAATGGGAATCTTGGTTTTGTTGTTGTAACGTGTATTTAAAGTTTCTCTCTGAGTTATTACACAACCTCAGACTTCTGCAAAATAACACCCTGACTCAAGACTAACTTATAACTGGGAAGTCGAGGGTGCCAGTGTCTTTTTCTACCACCATCTGTCTTTTGATTGTTTTCTGTCCCCATCTGTTTACGCACTAACGTGTGTCTCCGTGTCCCACATGCAGCTGAGGACTAAAGACGTCTGATGGCCGTGGGGAAAGGTCAAGACCGATCTCTAATCTCCTACAGCAGACACCACATTCAGACTACAATCATGGATTTGAGCGGGTGCAAAGGGCGGACATACGAAAAAAACCATTGATTGTTTGTGCACTGAAGCGTTTGAGTTGACTGTTTCCACCAAGTTTTTTTTGGGAGAGCGCATGTGTGTCAAACCCAACACAGACTGAATCTCTGTGTGTGAGGAAGGCAAAAAGCTCCTCTTGCCAGGGTAATCAGATTATCAGATTATCTGCTGTGCAGCAGAGAGGAGGCTCCCAGGAATGCTCCCGGCGGCCCGAATCACACTTTTCACTATAAACAATCTACTCAACGGCCCGTGGAGGCTCGAGTCATGGCTCAGCCGGGCATAGTGTCAATAGCCCCCCCCCCCCCCAGGTAAACACGCGTGTGCAGCGAGAGCTATCCCCCTTTTCGGAAGCTTTCTTTAATTCCACATGAGCTCATAATCGAGAGGGATTACTCAAGATTATGACTTGGGTCAGAACAAGTATGATATACTGTGTCATTCCTCAAATCTGTGTTAGTTACCCACTAGGGCGTCAACTATAACATCTATAGTTGCCGAAAAAATACTTTCGGGGAACTTTATTTCTTCATTTTGGAAGAACAACGCACGGAGAACCGATTGGGAAAAGAACAATCGGGGATTCAGGAGATCGAAGAGTTTGATCTGTGGAGGCAGTGTGTGATCAAAGTTAGCATTAACATCAGCTGACCTACAAGAGAAAGAAAGATTACTATTAGAGGATCCCTTCACAGGAGAAAAACCTTTTGGGTGGTGCTGCTAAAATCTTTTGAAGTCTTTGTCACCAGCCTACCACCCAAAAGCTCTTTCTGCTGTGGCAGAGATACTAAGAGAGGGAAAAACAGAGCATGGGAGGAAGTTAATTTACGACCGCGGCTGCATCTACGCAAAGAAGGACAGAGAAAAGAGACGGAGGACAAACGGCTTCCTCGTTTGTTAGAAGGATCCCATCACCACTTGGCCAGCACCCATCACCAAGCCTGGATTCGAATGAGTGGTTGACTAACCTACAAGGAAGTTGGTGTGTCCCTGATGAAGCAGGGCTTGCCATGGGGCATTGTGGGATATGGGGTGATGAGGGTCACAATGGGGCCGGCAGGGTGTGGGCTTAATACAGGGCGGGGGTTGACAAATTGGGGGGGGAATTGGATGATCCCCTGCACCTCTTCTCTGGATTTCCTTCCCAGTAGATTATTTCTCTGTATGTGTGTGGAACGCATACTTCACAAAACCGATATCCGCTTCACTCTTGGCTTGTGTGTGTTGCTAACGGCCTAAAGGAAGTGTTGTGTTGAATTTGGTGCAATTTGGACGCAGAATAACTTTAATAAAATGTGAACAAACAGGCAAACAGAGCCCTGCAGTCAATGGAGGCGGGTGCTGCAATGCCTTGTGCTGAATAAATTGTATTTTTGGAAAAGCTGTGAATTGGGGTTTTAAGTATTCTGTCGATAAGTTAACAGACCACTGAAGTAGCCGACATGCAATTTATGAAAAAGTAAAAAAGTAGATAATTCAAACGTATATGTATAAGCCACTCGCATTACCAGTAATAAGGCAAATTCTATTTACTATAAAAAAAAAACGTAGGTCCCTTTTACAGTTTCAGAAGGAAAGCTGCAACCACCAGCATCAAATATATTCAATGTAAAAAGTATTTTCAAAAGTAATGTCAAGCTTGATAGAGATAAATGTGGTTATATTTATTTACAGAGCTTTAATGTACAAAGTGTGTATTGTATGCACTGTATGTGTACTTCTGCTTATGAGGACTTCACCCCGAGTGATGGATGAATCCCAGTGTTAGGGTTCCTCGTGCAGTTGCGTTGGGGGGGCGGATCGATCTACTAATTTCGAGTCCGTCTGTCTGTGTGTATATATATATATATATGTGCTTTCGAGAAGGGTCTATAATCCAAAGGAAAGGCTATACAGAGAGATGGAGGGGGAAAAAGGTTCTAATGCATTTGGGGCTGTAGGGTGGGGGTGTGTGTGAAAAGAGGTGAGGATGAAAGCCAAACAGGGGAGGTGCAGTTTGTTGGGCTGACTGATATCTGCTCAGAGGCGCGTCTATGAATTTGATGCTCCGTAGACCGCTTCAGTGAGAAGATGTCTGCTGAGGGAAAAGCCAGGTCAGACATAGAGGAGCTACTACTCCTCGTTCCTCCTCCGTCTGAGGGAGGGGAAAGGTGGGGACTATAATCAGGGACGAGAAGGAGATTGCCCAGGTAGGAGTCAGGGGAGAAGGGGCTCCTTGCTCTGGTGAGGGCCGGGCGCAGAGTGCCTTCGGGACAGGACGCAGAGAGGAATTCATCAGAGGAAAAAACTGGGGAATTGCTCCCTGAGGGAATATTGAGGCTGTTGATGCTGTTGAGGCTGAGAGTTGGCCTCATCCCTCCAAACTGTCCTTCCCAGGGTTCTATATCTACGTCTAGTCTATGGCAGGGTGAGTGCGACCGGGCACGACTAACCGGTTTGACAGGAATGATGGACACAGGTTTTGATCCAGACTGGAGTTTCTGCATCTGTCCTGGGGCCAGAGGATGAAGGTGAATGGCCTTAAAGTGCTGGTCTGGAGACAATTGCCCCTGGATGCCTACCCTACTGGGTGCAGGTGAGATAGACCTGTCGCTAGGATTGTGCAGTGGATGAGACTGGTTCAGTGGCCCTGGACTAGAATGCAGGTTATTGCTCCTCATAGGGCTGTTAATGTGTCCTTGGTCAGCAGCATGGTTCTGTTGCTGGTTTCTCCCTGGACTGCAGCTCCTCTTATCGACTTTCTGAGCCCTCAGCTCTCTGACCTGCTGACTTATCTCCTGCTTCAGCGCCGGATCTAAGGGTTCTGAGTTGTCTAATGATATACGGATATGGGGAACGTGTGGGGAGAGGTGGGACTGGGTTCGCGTTGGGGCTTGGGATCTGGGTTGGACTTGAGGGCCAGGTGAGGAAACTGGCTGGTTGAATGACTGGTGATGTCGTAGTTGCGACTGGGGCGGGTTACCATGAGCATTCTGCTGCTTCGGAACCTAGAAGTCAGAGTCAGAGGAAGGTAAGTGACATAAACACTCAGAGTAGACATCACAGTATCAAAGCAGCAGCATTAATTCTCAGGCGTGTGCAGACTCTTACAGGACCACGGCTTCTCGTGAGACCTGTCGAATAAGATATTAACAACACAAAAAGGCCGCTGGTATGTGAAGGTGCAAAAGGAGTCCAACACATTGAAAGAGGTAAGTCGCGTTTTTCAGATCCACATGCATGTTTTTTTGTATTTCATGCATGGTGGGGACTTACCTCTTTAGCCCAGGCAGGCTTGTCTGCAGGATTGATGACATCTTTGTAGTGGTAGAGCGGTTTCTTCTCTGCTTGCCTTCCCTCCTGCTGCTGCTGCTGCAGAGACACCAAGTAGGCTCGCTCCTGATGGAGCTGCCTCTGGAGCCGCTCCGCCTGCCGCTGCTCCTCTATCTGCTTACGCTTGTACTCCTGGAGGGAGGATGGGAGAGGAAGAAAGATTACGAGGTTGAGGAAGAGATGATGCGAGAGAAACACAGAGGGAGTCACGGGTCAACGCAGACACGGAGAAGTTATTGCTACACAGTATTCAACCCCATCAATGATCAGCAGTGTGGAAATTAGTAGTTGCAAATAATCCTCAGTATTTACTCAAACTTAACTTGGAGTTTTACCAGTTAAGTATACAATTAAGCTGCAAATTCCCAGTAGGATACTTGATGAACTTGTGTGTTATCTTTCAAGTATTTGCAAATACTATATCTCCCTTTCACAGACCATGCAAGACGGATACACACACATATGGGTAACTGGGGTATGAAACATGAAAACACACACTTTTCACAATTATAGTCACAATTTTAAGCCTGATACCAGACATAAGGTTTAAGGGGGGGGGGTCTGATAAAAACATTATGGCCATGTCAGATAGTGCTGATGGAAGTCCTGTGTGTGTAAACTGATTGTAAAGTTAGCCAATCCTGAAATTTCAACCAGTAAAAGAGGAACAACAGAAAACCTGAACGTTTTTTGGAGGATGGATTCTACGCATCTCAGCCATGCACAGGAGAGAAAGCTGCAGATACGTGCTGTTACATTACGTAAGACACCGAAATTTGGTATTGTTGGTAAAAATGTCAAATTGGTGCCGATCGGGTCGGGGTGTCTCCCGGCCGGGTCCGGCTCCAGCGTTTCTCTGTTTTGCACGGGTTCAGGTCCCAGATTTCAAATGATAGATTGGTAAAAGTCGGGTAGAACATTCCTGGTACTTTTCGGATTCGGGCACGTTTTGGGATATGTGAAGAACTTTAGTTTGGGGGGGGGGGGGGGGGGGGGGGGGGTGGGTGTTACTAGGAAGGTTGGCTGAATGAAGCCGCAGCCGATCCCTGGGTTTTGGTGTTTGGAATCAATCCTGTGGCCTGAGCAGTTTTGTTTGGGTTGGATCTCAAAAGGAGCAGTGGACAAATACCGCAAGACCTACTTTGGTATTTCTTGCACAAATAAAGCACTAAACTGTTGCCCCCTGGACCCCCTATGCCCTGGACCAGACAAGGCCATGAGAGAAATATCCTCTCTGGAAAACATCAATGTCCTATTTCTGCAATTTGTCTTGGCCAACATAATTTGGCGCCGACAAAACTGTTTTTCCTTCACCCTCTGGGGAATCTTTTGAGATCCAGCCAACTTACAGTTCTGTGCATGCAATCAGAGATCTGAATGAACATGAATGAAGTCAAGCATCTCAACTTCATGCTTTATCCTCAAAATCTGTCGCGATCGCGCCGAGTGACTCAGACTGTGACTTCCCTCACAGTCAGTTCCTCAACTGCCAATCGGGCGCATGCAGTGGGGATATGGGGGGGGTCACACAGCACAGATGGGGGGGGGGGGGGGGGGTGGCGGTAGTGACGTGGGACGACTATGGTTACCATGAGTAACGCCTGTTCCTGCAGTAGCTGCTGCTGGAGAATCTCTAACTGCCTCTGCTCCTCTTCCAGCTGTCTACGGATATACTCCTGAGCAGCAAGGCAGCACGAGGACAGAGAAATAGTAAAAAAAAAAAAAATCAGGAAATCTGAACATCAGAACAGAGAGGGGAAAGAGAAATAGAGAAGAGAATCTCCAGAGGTGGCTGCGAATGAGGAAGGAGAAGAATGAGACTCAGAAGCCACGATGAAGCTGCAATGCACAACAGCGGCAACAGGACAAAGAGACGGTGGAAGAAGAGAGGTTGGAGGATGTATTTCTAAAACACTAGTAAAGCGTGGGAGGAGAGCATCAGAGATAAAGACCGAGCAGGAAAGACATAAAAAACACACACACACACACCAGAGCGGCAGTAAGTTCAATGAGAGGACACGAGAGAGAATTGTCTGAAGAGAGCGAAGCAAAGATAAACAACAGAACAATCGGACTACAGTTCACACAGCCGCCGAACCAAAAGTAGAACACGGATCCTAGAAACAGTACGAGTTGGAGAAACAAACAGGACCCACAGATATTGAAATCTCTAACATCTATAACACTTTCTGGGTCGGCACATATTAGAATGGAAAAACCTAATAGGATCATTATAATCATTTTACTTTCTAACAAGGGCCCCGAGCTCAAACTGAAAGAGGAGTCCGTCTCTTTCTGTAAATAACTGCGCATGAAGTCTCGTAATCCAATAATGTCGACCGATGATTTATCTCTTCATCGCGAGGGTAGTAATCCAATCTGGAGCTAATCTGGAGAGACGTGTGTGGATTCAATATCATTTAGGAGAATTACTTAGATGTGTTATTTCACAACAGCTCAAAAACTCAACAATTTGGGCTTTGAATTGTCTAAAGGGATCATAAAATATCGCAGCTGTCAGCAGACATATACACGAGCGCTCTCATGGAGTGCGGCCATTTTTCTTGCCTTATTATGAACAGTTCCCTCAGCAGCCGTGGCCTAGAGCAGCATAACTAAGGGAAACCTGATCAAGAGGTTTTTTAAGCGGTTACACAAGCATGGACTAGTTCATATAGTAGATCAAATTATAATTTGTAATAATAATTTCTCTTCCTCAGGGAACATGAACTATCGCAAACATTAGCTGCACAACACTTGCAACAGCAACTATTTCAAAAACAATCAGCTCTTAAAAGGGTCCAGTGTGTAAGGGAAGGGGGAGGTGAGGGGGATTCAGCTGCAACATGCAACCTCACCACTAGATGTCACTGAATTCTACACACTGAACCTTTAAGATGTATATTAATGTCCTCTTCTGGATCATAATTTCTTTAAATTCAGGGCGAAACGATAGACACAGATTTTTCTACATTTATATTCTAACATTTCATTTGCAGTCAGACTAAAATGAGGCTAAAAAAAAAACTGCCTTAATCAGATAGAAATGTTTTGCGTGCACGAACCCAGCGGCTGAAAAACAGAAAGTGACATAACAACCAACAGGGATGGGGCCCTGGGCTTTGTGTTGTGCAACTGTATCATATCTGATTGAAAATGTTTCAAGTTCTATGTGTCCGAAGCAGAAATTTGAAAAAAAAAAAGAGGTTAGAAAAATATGTCCCTGAGGTAATTTAAGGAGACAAGTGCTCAAGTGACTCGGGAGGATAAAAGAAGAGACAGAGAACAACAAGAGTTTAAGGGCGAATGAGGGATTTTTGGAGTCAACATCATCACGTTGCACATTTCGGTGACATCAATCTGGATATATTCACATGCAGGTTTTTTTCCATTAACAAATGTACCAACCTGTTCTCTCTCCGCGTGCCTCCTCTCCTCCTCTCTGCGGAGCTGCTCCATTTCCTCGTAGCGCCTCCTCTGTTCCCGCTCGTGCTGTTTCCTCAGCTCGCGCTCTCGCTGCTGCTGCTGTCGGGAGAACCAGAAGCACGAGAGGATTCAGGATCGCGGGCCAAACTATGAGCTGTCCGTTTCAACACAAGTTAAGAAATCGCGCCTCAGCAGATCCAAACGTTACAACTTTGATGTGCACATTTTTTTTGTGTTAATAATGGATTGTCCACATACACAAACATATGTCGGCTCACACACACACACACAACACACACACACTTAAAGCCACACAGACTTGGCCCTGAGTGGAGAGGTCATGTTGGTTGAGTCGAGTCATGGTGCTTAGCCGTGCGTTGGGAGGCAAACCCTGGTGGGAACCCAGAGCGAGTGCACTGATTATGGGCTGAGGATTTCCTTCTGTAAGCCTGCTCTCTGGAACTAAGAGAGGGACACTGGGGAAAGGGCTGTGTGTGCATGTGCATGTGCGTGCGTGTGTGCCGCTTCTCAGCTTCTACCAAATGGTGAATGTAGTGTTTTCTAAGTCTGAACAGCCAGAACCAGGACAAATGATGTTTTGCAAATAGGTCTTAAAGTGAGAGCTTCCACTGGCTCTTCAATGCCCTGATGAATTTGATTATTTCCAAGTGATCTCTGATACTTTTTTTTTGCAAACTCAAATATACTGCATTCACTAATGTTGTAATTCTGTGCAAGCTTCTGTAAATACATGCTTCCACCTAAGGTCACGGCTACACTGTAACCTCCTCCCGGTTACCTCCTCCAGCCGCCGCCTCTGCTCCTTCTGCTCCTCGATGCGTTTCTGTCTCTCGGCCAACAGTAAGCGCTTGTGCTCCTCGTTCTGCTGCTGCTCCAGCTGCTGCCGCCGCTGCGCCTCCGAGCGCTCCTTGTTGGCCAGCTGGAGGCGCAGGAAGTCCCGCCTCAGGGTGGACTCCCCGGGGCCGTTGATGATGGAGCTGGAGCCGATGAGAAGGTCAGGACGAGTTAGAGTCAAGTGAGGAGATGTTGGATGTGTTAGAGATCCTGTGAAGATACTGACCTCGGTTCACCCATGTCTCTTTCTTCGTCCTCCTCTTCGCTGCCACTGTACTCGTACTCTGTCTCATCTGAGGGGAACGGAGAGAAGGAAAGAATTAAGAATAAAGCCAGAGTGAGCGCGTTAGCTAAAAATCCAACAGAGAGCGAAGTCATTCAACTTCATTATTTGCATGTTTCACTTGAACTCCTTCTGCTCATTACTAAACAGCTCACGATCCTGGCGTTCCCAGATCCCTTACTCCTTCAGGGCACTTTCTTTGAGCCACTTTGAATAAGAGTATAAATTGTAATTTGACTGTGTGTTGTAGCGAGATGGAGAACATTCGCTCGGAGCTCTTTCAGGCAAACGGGGCTGGAAGCGTAACGGCTTTACAAGCGGCCCCGCGCTCTCCCCGAGACCGGTGCCCGGAATGTGACAAAGCAATCACGAGACATTTCCATACATCATCACTGTATCAACCGCGCAGTGTCGCGTCTCGAAGCGACTCTCGCTGCTCAGTTCAGGGTGCGAGTCTCAATCCATCACTCAGACACTTAGAGGGAGAGTTTGTGTGACGTGGTGAAGTGGAATGGAAGTCTGTCACTTTCTCCCCCCCCCCCGCTAGGTGAAAACCATTAATGTGTGAGGACCTGTGTCTGAGTGTAAATGTCAAAGTCTTTTACATCTCAACCTTAAAGCTCCACACATGCAACTTCAACGTCTGTACAGTTTTTCATTGGTCACTGTGGTTCGCTGCCTAAAGCAAATAAAACTTTTAATACGTGATCTAAGGTAACTTTTCAGAGCCAATGGTGGTGAAGACAACGACTCCCAGGATCCCACGCTGCTTCACGACATCATCAAACTAGCTCCTCTGTTATTGTTTTGATTGAGAGACCCTCGCAATCTGCACCCCCCCCCGCACTTGCCAAACTTGTAAATCGTTCTTTATGTCTGTATTTAAATCCACGCGTGTCCGCCGCTCTCACCCTCTCTCCCCTCTTCTTCTTGGTGCGGTCGATGTGGTCCTTCAGCTGGATGCGGACCTGCCGCTCGTTGGGCAGGTCCCTGATGAACGGGTGCTTGAGCAGCTGCTCCGTGCTGGGTCTCTGGCCGTGGCTCTTCACCAGGCAGCTCTCTATGAACGACTGGAACTTCTTTGACCTGAAACCCCCAACAAGCGATCAGCGGGTTACTGTGCATGCAGGATACGAGTGATTGATGGAATTAATGTAAACATAAGAGCGTTTAACAGATATAAACCTGCACACTGAGGTATTTTTTTCTTGTAAGGTTTGTGCAACAGAATCTCTTTCGATTTTGCACAAAATATGACTTTAAAACAGATTTCTGAGAAAGTACATAATATATCATATACATTTATCTTTACATAAACTACAGACACATGGTCAGTAGCATTGCATCCAATCTACTGAGTTTCTGTACCCATTTTATTCATGTTGCTCCCAAACCGCGACACAATGATCGAGATACACACTCACCACTTCTTTGACTTGAGTCTGGGCGCGGGGTTGCGCGGGATGAGGAAGAGGGCTCTCATTGGGTGCATGTCGCACAGCGCTGAAGAGGCAGAAATCACAGTTAGGATCAACGTTTGTGGCCAATTGTACCAAACGTTATATATATATATTATGTCATATAGTCAAAGTCAACTGGAGTTATCCCTCACGTGATCAATATACGCTGTCCATACTGATAATGTCGACTTGGTCTCGTCTTCTTATAGAAAACCTTAAGATGGTTCTCACTCTCACAGATGGTGCACGTGCCAGGGGTTAACTGCTGTTTTGCTAATTTATGCTTTTACTTTAGTGTTCACTCAGTCTCTGATTCCCATACAGATTTATGATTTTGATTCTAAAGACCAATTACCCACTGTAGCGTGTGCAGATTGAAACAAGAAAATTAGTTATTAACTTTACTTGGGGGGGGGGGGGGGGGGAGAGAAACAAGTCAAGCTGCTTCTAATCATACAGACAGTGAGCGAGCACCTATAGGAATCAGATTGTGAACAGACAAAGCAGGAAACACTGAGGTTATCGTCCGGAGGTTTCAGGCAGAGGCCCAGTAGTTCGACAACTAATTTTATCCCCACTGCTTGGCCTTCATTAAAATTATGGTTTAAGATAAGTTGCGTTTGGCCGGGATTGAAAAATTATCGCACTGGTGATCTTCTGAAGTTGCACTGAGAAATGATGTGTGGCGGGGGGGGTGCGGGGGTAATTGAGTGGGTACGTACGTGGTGCTCCCTCAGCCATCTCGATTGCCGTGATTCCCAGGGACCATAAATCACTCTGCAGTGAAACAGACACAGGGCATAAATACTCGGGATGATTAAAAGACGACCTCGAGAGACACGCGGACATCTATCAGAGGGAATGTGGCCGTTAACGCACCTTGAAGTCGTACGTGGCTTCAGGGTTCTCGTCGCAAGCGATGACCTCCGGCGCCATCCAATACGGGGTCCCGATAAATGTGTTTCTCCGACCTACCGTCCTGTCCAGCTGGGCTGAAACCCCAAAGTCCACTGCACGGCAGACACACAAACACAGACACACACACAATTTTGGGTTATGTTTGATGCATGTTTTTGTCTTCAGTGTGCGCGTTTTTTGTTTTCTGTGTGCGCTGATGCACAATTATACCTGTGGGCATTTGGTGGCTTCCGTAATGGAGTCTAAACAGGAAAGCACTACCCAACCTGCAATAGCCTGCCCGATTTACAAACACACGCATGCACTTTATAATCCCCCCCCCCCCCACTGGGCCTCGAGGGGAGAGCGAAACAGAAAGAGACACAGAGGAGGAAGAGGAGAGAGAGAGAGAGAGAGAGAGTTCCTTCTTCAGCAGTCTGCACCAGGAGCAGTGGCAGAGCTACAGAGAGATGAGTCGGCTGGTGTTCAGCAGAAAAAGGAAAAAAGAAGAGCCAGCCACACACACACACACACACACACACACACACACACACACACACACACACACACACACACACACACACACACACACACACACACACACACACACACACACACACACACACACACACACACACACACACACACACGAGCCATTTGAAACTTTATACCACTGCCCTCCCAATCCTAAAGCCCTTTTTAAATCAAGCGGGGGTTGGATGACAGACTGACCCAGTTTGACCTCTGCGTTCTCCGTCAGCAGGACGTTCTGCCCCTTGATGTCTCTGTGGATGACCTTGTGCTGGTGGAGATGAGTCAGACCCTGCAGACAGTCACACAGACACACCATGAAGTCGTGACCAGTATTATTACTGTGATTATCTTTAGGAGAAAAAAAAAAGTCTTTGCGCAGTAGAAGCACTAGTACATGTGCTATCATGGGACCATTTCGTTTTTTACTGTCTTATTATTATTTCCACCATAACCTGGCTTTATTCGTTGGTTTCTTTAAAAACAAGATTAAACAACTGAATGGATGGATGCAGTATGTGTCAAGGAACAATCAGTTCAATTTGGAAAATCATTTCTGATATTTTCCTGCCCTAACAATATTATTTCCCCTGTAACGTGTCTGTAAATGTTTGAGCAATATCTTCTAAGATAAAGACACGCGTGTGTGAGATGTGGCTACGTACCCTGAGAATCTCTCTGCAGATGTAAGCGGTCCACTCCTCTTTCAGAGAATTCCCCTTGGTGTTCTTGATCAGGTCCGTCACGGATCCGGCTCCACAGAACTCCATGACCAGCTGCACACGTACAAGGATGGTTATTGGCTGCTCTGCAGTAAGAAGCACGCTGGTGTCGGATGCGTTTCAGGCCGAAGCCAAAAACACGTGTGTAAAGCAACTTAATGAGATAAACAGGGAGACATTTTCTCAATTTCATATATTCATTAACAACAACGATTAATTTGATCATTAAAATGCAAGAAACATTGTAATTCACGTATTTTTGAGGGATCTCATTAATCTTACATAATGTAGTTTCAGTGTTTCACTCAATTTCACAGCTGTTGTGACTCAGGACGGCAACTAATATTTTTCATTACCTATTTATCAACAATTTAGTTACTTGAGCAACTTCTTAATTCATTGGTATTTAAAACATAAGGGGGGGGGGTAGAAAAATACCAGTGAAGAATTTTCAAGAAGTCAAAGTAAACGTTAAAACATTTTTTTGCTTTTCCCCGGGCAGTTCAAACCCCTAAAATATTAATTTAAAGTAAGGCAAGAGAAAACAAAGCCAATTCTTCCATTTCAGAAGCTTGTAAATTACATAATCAAGCAGTTATCAAAAGATCTGGTTAATTATTATTATCGCTTGATTAATCAAATTATTAATAAATGTTTTTTCTATTTGAAATTCGACTTTTAACTAGAAAATATCTTTACTGATGAACATATCATCATCACAACAAGGATTGGCCGATATATACTTGTTTTGTTTATATGATTCTGAGGTACCGGTACTGTTCAGGGTGTATTGGGCCTGGTATTGATCCGGCTCTGCTAATAGGTTCAGTAAGACTATGTCTCAAATAAGCTGTGTTTTGGTGACTCGTACTCATGCATGTGCACAGCATATAGAAAGTGATGTATTTACCATGATGCACATTTTAAAGGACGTACACAGAAACACACACACCAGCCGCGTTCAGACAATCTCTCTTTGTCATTCTCTCCGAACACACACTCCACAGAGACTTCTGGTATCAACTGACTCAACAGGGTCACGGGATCACATGAAGGAATCGAGTCCATCTCTTCACCCAAACACAATGTGCCCTTTCTATCTACCCTCGCTCTCCCTCTTCCTCCTCCTCCTCCTCTCTTTCCCTCCTCTGCTGTCCTCTCTCACATCCGCGGACGTTTGCAGCCAAAATTTCAGCTGGACACTTCTGGCCCAGCTTCCAGCTCCCTTCATCATCGCTCAGGATTAAAAAGGGAGAGAGGAAGTTGGTGAGTAATGGCCGAAGCCCCGCTCATCCAGGCCACGCGCAAGGATTTCAGACACACACACACACACACAGACAGAAACACAATGAGACAAATGTAAAAACAAACCAACATAAAACTCTTCTCTAACGAACACGCTCAGAGAAAAGAGCCGGCTGTTGAGTCAGTGGGAATTGAGCAGGCAGTAGATCTGGCTACTGTGTGTGTGTGTGTGTGTGTGTGTGTGTGTGTGTGTGTGTGTGTGTGTGTGGTGTGTGTGTTGTGTGTGTGTGTGTGGGTGTGCTGTGGGTTGTTGTTGGGTGGTGTGGGGGTGTTGGTGTGTGTGTGTGTGTGTGTGTGTCCTCTCATTGCTGCGTGATGAATGCTACAGGATCAGAGAAGAGAGAGCTCCCTCAGATCACGTTAACACATGATTTATTGCAGCAGCCAGTCAGCCACGTACTCATTCATATCCCTTATGTTTCACACACACACACAAACACTAAGTATATACATATATATACACATATCCCAGTACACACAAACCTACAGCCACCACATGCATCACTACAACTACTATCACAATTCAGATTTGTATTTCTTTGAAGCTGAAAGACTTAACTTTGCTCCCGAGTGAAGGTTGTGGTTTTAAACTCTTCTTTACAAGCAGAGAAGGACAAACAGCAACACAGTTTGACAGATCTGAGGTATAAACGTTGCACTAACACACAAAAGTAAAGTCTCACCCAAAGCTGGTCATCGATGCCGGGAGGGTTCTTCTTGATGAACGCTCCATAGTAGGTGGCGATGTTCCGATGGTGACTGTATTTCTTCAGCATGTTGATTTCCGCTTTAATCTCCTCTTCCTCATCCTGACACACACACACACACACACACACACACACACACACACACACACACACACACACACACACACACACACACACACACACACACACACACACACACACACACACACACACACACACACACACACACACACACACACACACACACACACACACACACACACGGAACGAGACAAATCAACAGGTATTAGAGCACGACCTCTATTTGCGACCCCCCCCCCCCTCCCACGCACACACGTTAGGTGACGGAGCAGACAGAGTTCAATTTGTTGATGAATTTGCGTTTTGAATCATTTAAAATGCTGCTAAATGTTGTTGTTTTTCCCCTGCGATGCAAACAGCTCGACCTTGAACTATCCACAGTAGCCATCGAGCATCAGTGTTCGGCTACTTTCATTTCAAAGGGGCGAAGCCCAAAGCAGCTGCTTGAAACGAGCTGTTACGGTCGCCGGCAGCTGATTACTTCAAAACATCTCATTTCTTATTCATTATCTGCAAAGTCAGGAAATTAAGCCTTGATTGGTTAATTAAGAGCTCGTTGACAAAAGGAAACAAAAACAAGCTGATTTTTTTTGTACAGTAGCAGCTCATTTACTTTGCAATCATGCGTTTGGCCTTTGTTTAATATTCCATCATTAATTAACACAGTCATTCATTTTTATTGGATTTAAGCAGATTTACTCACACACACTCGTTTATACACAGCTTCCTTTAGATTCATTCATTCTTCTCTGCCTCTGCTCATTCATTCATTCCTCTCCCAACACCTTCCTGCGCGCAGTTTGCTCATTTCCTTATTCATTCAGTAACGTGCGCTCTCATTCCCTCATTGGTTCCTTTGTTTGCCTCATTCCTGCGGACCTCCATTGTCTTGCTGGCAGCTGAGTGCTGCCAGGGACACGCAGGGTGAGGGGATGTCTAAATATAGCTGAGATTCCCTCCTGCTAAAACAGACACGCCTGAGACCACACTGCTGTCCTAATAACTCCAACTAATATTACCATGGCAATACGCCTGTCCTCATTTCCTCTTTGCCGCGTCACACACACCACACACACACACACACACACCAGCAGTGACTCATCGCTCATAATAAGATGACATGGTCAACGCTGGCATAATCACTTGAGATTATTTACTTAGCTCGGGAACGTGTGCGTGCGTGTGAATTAGTGGCAGAGTGCACGTATCCGTGTTTCTTACCCCGGTGACATCCATGACCTTGATGGCCGCCAGCTGCCCGGTCTTAACATGGCGACCCTGGTGGGAGGAAGAGAGAAAAAGGATAGACAGGGAGACAGGAAAAAGAGGACAAACGTTAGTGCGTTACTCTTTCAGTCAAATATTGAGCTGCATTTTAAGATATAGAATGAAAAGCATCAGAGGGGAAATGCAGACCCTGTGTGAACACTGCATAAACCCCAATCAGGCAATGCTAACCTTTTTATAACGTCACTTTGGGGCTAACGAGGACCGTCGCCAGCTCAAACAGAAATAATAAACTTCACACATTTTGTAAAAAGATAGAAATTGCAGGCTTGTCAGCACAAGAAGACGTTTGTTGTCTCTGATGAAATAAAGACCCGACAGAACTTCGCATTAGACCGGTTGAAACGGGGCAAACCCCGCATGTCGCTGCGATGTGACATCAAATGGCCAAATCAGCGTCAATCCGAAAATGTCGGCTTGTGCTTCGGTAAAACCACATTTGACACCAGATATCACACATAGAGCAGCGAACAATCAAACACCGATCCCGCTCCGCAGCCGAGCGCCTTGGTTGTGTAATATCGAGGCCAGGAGGAAGCCTGGGGGAGCGAGGAGGCGAGGAACCAGGAGACCGGGAGCTCAGGGGCGAAAACAGGAAAGCCCAAGTGGTTCGTTTGCAACAGAGCATCTGCGGCTGCGGAGAGCGCTAATGAAGCTAACAGGCCCGAAGACGCTGAAACCACTGACGGCCATTACTTCCACCTGTCTGGTATCAACTGATTAGCATGTTACAGTCTGAGAAGAACAGCTCAGCAGCCGTGGCACAAACAAACAAACAAACAAACAAACACACACACACACACACACACACACAGAAACGCACAAACAAGGTCCACACTGTTCTCCTGGAGGATCTGTTATAAACCAGATGGCATTAAGGGTCTGGCTCTAAAGCGCCTCCTGAGGGCTTTAATCAAAGGGCCATTCTGATAATGAGCACCACAGCCACAACAGAAGCGAGGAACAACAACAGAGCCATGTTCCGTCCACGGCTAAAAACCTGCTGGTGTCATTTGAAGGAGGGATTTTTTTTTTATTACAGTAAGCAGATAGTCTCTCTGCACCCTGCTGCCGGTCATTTGTCATCCCCACCGCTTCACATTCTATTTTTATGTGTCTTTAAACAGATCAAGGAACCTCGACGCTCGCCAACACTCACTTTACTTGATAAATAGCTTGTGAGTAGTTGGAGGTTATTCGTTGTATAAAGTAATCAACTGTGAAATAACGTAGGAAACTCACATTCTTGGTCCTTTACACTCTGCTGAGGTTGAAAAGTGATGGTTTTAACCATTAGCTGCCCTGGTGGTTGGACTGGGGCTCAGATTTCAAAGCAAAGACTAAGTAATAGGTGCAAATTGAGAGAAAATGTGGAGCTCTGCTGAAGTTAAGTCATTTTTGGCCCTCATGTCTTGTAAAACATCAAAAATGAACTTTCCAAAAGATCATTTTCAGATGAGCCTAACGCTAGATGATCTAGATGATCACGGATCGTTTTAATCTGATATGAAATGTGTTCTCTGTTGTGAATAGGAATATATTTCTTCATTTGTTTCCAATTTTATCATTAAACTGCTCGTCTGGAATTAAGAAAAAAAACATTTTAACTTTAATGATTTATTGCTCAAGAGAAAGTTTGAGTTTTATATTAAAAGACTAAAATCCAGCTCTGCATAATGCAAACTAAGCACCACTGAATGTGGTTGATCGCGCACGCCACACACACACACACACACACACACACACACACACACACACACACACACACACACACACACACACACACACACACACACACACACACACACACACACACACACACACACACACACACACACACACACACACACACACACACACACACACACACACACACACACTTCTGTGAGAGTATAAGAGCTGGAAAGATTGAACAGGGATTTCTCATTAGGATCAGACTGCCCCAATTCCACAAGCACAAGGACTGGCTTTGTTGGAGACCAACAAAGGGATTACAGCCACTTACAAACCAGAAAACTCAGACACACACACACACACACACACTTGCAGACACATGCAAATACAAAAAAAGATACTCCTCATTCTTTTCAACCACTGCTCACACAGACAGAAGAAGCCTTACAAACACCCACACATCTGCACACGGACGCACGGAGAGCGATAATGATTGAGCGAGTTCAAGAGTGACTGAGGGAGCGAGCGAGAGAATGTGAATGTGTTGGATGGATATTGGATATGGATATTATCAGAGCCGCGCAAAGATTCATTACTCGGAGCCACCTGACAAAGTCCCTCGTATCAGAAGTGACCCAGTGTGACAGGAGCAGCAGAAAAGAATTAGCGCCGTCTGTTTATCTTCATCTTTCGCTCGTTCTTTGTCCTCTTCCTCTTCATTTGTTTTCAAATTCATAAAGGCAGAGGAAAGAGGTGGGCCTTGGTTTTATGAATGTCAAAATGAAATAGTATTTCCAAAGAAGGAGAGCGTGTGAAAATAAAAATGATATCAAAACAATATTGGGATGGATATTGATTGTTCAGCCAATTGACTGTTCATGAACAACAAGAATACAGAACAATAAATGTGAGGTTGTGTTGTCACCTCTGCCAGTTAGTTAGTTAGTTAGTTAGTTAGTTAGTTTGTTTAGTTGCATATTGAATTAATTTGTGCTCTTGGCCACAAACAACAACCAATTGCAAGAACTGAAAACATCTTTCCTCTAAACGAGTCATTCTGTTTAAGACAGGAATGTTTATTTTAACTGTGTAACTGAGTGTACATTAAGTCAGAGTTTCCTTTCCTAACTGCTTCTCCTTCACATTTTCCCTTGACCTCATGACGTATTCCATCGGGGTCAAGAAGATTATTTGGACTTTTTTCCGAAAGCAGCCAGTTTGTCACCGAAGCGCAATGAATCATGGGACAGGATCCACCCGGTGGAGCCTCCGCTGCTCGGGGGTGGAAGGGCACATTTGTCAGAGCCTTTGAATAGAGACAGTCTAGTTGCGCCGCTGTGACGCAATTGGTCTTAAAATGCGGCTCCCAAAGGATTCAACCCCTAAATTGAGAAACAGTATTGATATTATTCGGTCGCCCTTGTTTCTATCTTTTCCTAGCAACTGTCTTTTAAGCTAAGCTAAGCTAAGCAGCTGCAGGCTCTTGCTCCTTTGTTAACACATAAATGTTGGCGTCTCATCTTGAACTAGTCCCTCAATTAAAAATTAAAACAACCGTTAGCTGAAGATTTCACTCTCTGTCTCTCTCTCTCTCCCTTTTAGGGATGGCCCTCACTCTCTTTCCCTGATCCATCCCATTCAGAGCGAGCGTCTCTGAGCCCCACAGGCCCGTTCATCCCTTCCTCCACTCGTCCGTCGCCTGCTTTGCCTCTCTGACCTAGATCTGCAGTTTCTCACTCGTTCCCTCTGGCTCCCGTTCCCTCTTATCCCTCTGATTCTCTCTCTCGCTCGCCATCTAACCCTCTTAACTTCTCACAATCTCCTCTTTATGCCTTTCATTATTCCATCCCTTCCTCCCTCCAAATGTCCCCCGTACGTCCCCGTCTCCCCTGTCCCTCGCACTCTCCTCCTCCTCCTCCTCCTCCCTCATGCCTCACAGCTCAGACCAGTGGCCTGTGAAAAGCGTGGTTCTACGTGAACATGACTGAGCCGAACGCTAATGCCCGGGGAAACAGCGATCGGCTGCGAGCTTGACAGGCAAATATGACACAAAGCGCTGACTTCCTGCAGCCCTCTCTCTCACTTTGCCTCTGCTATAACGTCTTCTGCAAACCTGCACCGACGCAGACCCGAGTGTCGCCACAAAGCAAAAACGAACGCACACACCCCGTTTTGCTGCTGCACACAAACGCTTCCATCAATTCTACGGAGCGTGCCGTGCATTACCTTCCATCATCGCAGTGACACTTCCAATGAAATGATCTCACACGTGTCCAATCCCGCTATATCCCCCCCCCCCGCCTCTTTAATCCCGTAGAGGTAATTTGACCAAATGTGATATGACACATCTGTCACTCACACACACGCACACACACACACCACCAGGCCAGGTGTGTGTGAGCGATACCAGACCGAATTGACTACGTTTGCTGCGCTCGATTGGCAAAACCGATACCAAGCTCATCTCCAATCAACCTCCAGGCGGCCGCGTCAGGAAAAACTCGTTACTCGCCGTCGTCCGTGCAGTTTTTTTTTTTTAACTGATGGTTCCACCCGTCAAAATAAGTATGCATTCATAAAACCCAAGGTCATTTACAGCTACATACACGTTTCATGATATCTGTTGAGTATTTGTCGCTGGTATGGTTTCAACTTAAAAAGGGGCTGCGCTTCTCAAATGGAAGTTCCTGATCAGGCTGAAACTTCTGATCGTGGTCATTATCAACTTTTTTCAAGTCATATGATCTTAAATTATTTTTAAAAATGTGGATCTCAACCTGCCCAGAGTGATTTAACATTCTCACACCCAAAGATTTTGGGAATATTCAACTTTCTATCGATTGACAAATGACTGTTTTGATGAGGTGACTAATGTTCACAGGTATTTGAAATGCTCCTGCCAAGTTCCCAGAGCCGACGCTGACGTGTGAAACTTGCTTCTCTCCTCCGACAAAGGCAAAAAGGTCACCAGGGAATGAATAAATTGTCGAAGTTGCTGGCAAAGAATTATCTGTCAATCAACTCCTTGTTTCAGTGTAAATAAAAACTCATCTGCTCTGCGTCTCTCTCTCTCCTCGCTCTCTCTCGCTCTCTCGCGCTCTCTCGCTCTCTCTCGTAGTGTGGTGGAAATTTGTCTTTGTAAAAGCTTCCTGCAGAAAGGATCACACAGGGCAAGTGTGTCTGTGCTCATATTGAAGTGTCTCTGTGTGGGTTACCTCCTGACCCCAAAACACGCAGAGGGGGGTGTGTGTGAATGTATTGTTCTGTGTCTGGAACTTATCGTCTGGTAAGGTGTGACTGATAGGCTGCTGCATCCTAAATGTGTCGGAGAGGAAATGGTGTCGTGTATGGTTAGGGTGTTGTGTCAGTCAGGAACATCCACGCTGGTAGTGCACAGTGCGAACGATGGAGACAAAGAGAGGAGCAGTTAATTACTGACAGAGCCGGTTTAAAACTGTAAAAATAACTTTGTTGCTGTCCAAACATGGATGAAAAGACCCAAAATAAATCACTGTGAGTGGACTTTGTGGAGCTGTGCATGAGCTCCCAGTGCGGCCGGGCCAGTGGAACTGTCCTGGGCACCTGGGTCCGGGTCCGTGTCCCGGCCGAATTTTTCGGCCAGACTTTGAAAAACCTTGTTCTTGAAATGAAAAATAAATCACGTTCGGAAATTACATTCAAAACCCTTCATTTCTGATACTGATGTTTTTATATGTTTTTGAAGTATCCTCTAGCTGTAATTCACATTCACCGCTCATCATGTTGTTTACCCGTTAATTGTACCTGTAACACAGTTCTGTCTGGTTTCTCTTGTCGTCTGTCACCGTGCGCAGCCTGAGGGAGCTGTCAGGCTGACACGCCTCCGGCAGAAACCATCGCCAAACACCTAATTATGATTAATTGCACTTGTCAAGTGACAGTGAAGCGCCGAGGGTGGAAGGTACGCAGAGCACTTGGCGCGGATATCTGGAGATGAAGAGGAGGCGGTTCTCTGGGTGTTCGGCTCCATATAGCAGCAGAAAGATCGTAAAAAAAAAGAGAATCATAGCACGCACACAAACACACACGCACACGCACACACCACACACACACGCACACACACATGCACAAGCACTGCAGGCTGCAGGGGAAGCATCTCTTCATCACTCTCTTGCAGCCTCAGTTAGACAAGTCCAACCTGCCTTAAACCACTGCCTTAATACAACCTGCTGATGGATGTCATGATACACAGGGGTGTGTGTGTGTGTGTGTGTGTGTGTGTGTGTGTGTGTGTGTGTGTGTGTGTGTGTGTGTGTGTGTGTGTGTGTGTGTGTGTGTGTGAGAAAAAAAAAGTGATTCTTCAGCGTGTGTGTGTGTATTTGTTTCTTTGCATGCACGTCTATGCCCTTGCCAAGTCAATTACACAGACCCCCCCCCCCCCCCGGACACATTTACTATGCAGGACACTTCCTGTCGTAGCCTAGCAACAGTCTTAGATGGCCAGAGTACAGTGTGCACTTAAACGTAATGTACACACTCACACAGAGACACACACATATCGAGAGAGGGAACATGAGACTGTTGTCCTGATATGGTAGAGTTGTTATTTGGAGGAGGAGGAACAGGGAGGAAGGAAGAGGAAGAGGAAGAGCCTGAGAGTGGATGAGCAGAGAACTGATGCCGTTTCAGAAGTCAACAACATGTCGCTTTAAAAAGGACTGAAAGGAAACACGCTTTCTGATTTAATAATCCTCACTTTGATTCATTTTTAACATTAACCATAATTTAAACACCTAAATCAGAGTTTTAGCCCATTAACTACAAATCTCATTACTGGGGTTCATTTTCAAAAGCCTGCAATGATTAAGATTAATTTCATACTTTCCAGGGAGCCATTGTTTTTTTTTTACGCATTTCACAAAGATTAAAAATCACCTTTCAGGAACTTACATTAAAGTTCATTATGGTGGATTGTTCAATTACAGCTGCAGGGGCAGTTTCTAGAGAATTGCAGGTGTTCTACAGTTTAAATTGAGATGGGCCACATTGCCTGAAGTAAAATTAAGGATTTATCTGTGCACAAAAAACGTTTTACAATCAAACACTGGTTGATTTAACGGACAATGGCTTGTCATTGTTAAAGTCTGTAAAACAGCTGTAACTGGCTGCTCGATAACGTTCGGAATGTGTTGTGTTCTCACAACAGAGAATGGCCACTTATCCACTGCTATAAAAAAACCTGTGGCTTTATGACAAACCGGTCGGGCTGGATTTGGAGAAAGATTTGGGTTTCTTACTTTAACCCCATATACGGGCCTGCAATCGGGGGAAACATCGGGCTCGGGTCGGGTCCGGAGAACAACTACAGAATACCCGCCAGGTTCAGGTCGGGCTCGGTTAGTTTTCTCTTTGACTCAAAGTCTTTGCTTTGCACTCGCACTCTGCAAAACTGTTTCCTGTGGGAAAACCCCCGTTCGACCTGTTTGAGAGTTGGGTAACAAAGGAGGACAGAGGAACTTTTATTCTCTCTTATTTTCATATATTCTTTATGAATTATTGTAAATCTATAACAGGCACAATTTGATTTGAGGATGACACTTTTGACAAATTTCGACGTGCTTGCACAATGACAATAAAGTTCTTGAATCTTGAATCTGATTTTCACAGCATTGGTTCTTGGCATTTAAATAAAATTTAATTGTTATAATTGATTTGCAGTTATTTGCCTCTTCAGCCATTTTCCCAAACAGAGACCATAAAAGTTCAAATTTATTCTCCACACATTTTTCACGTCAGGACTTGGCATTGTGGTGCAACCTGGTTGAATCTGCATCCGTCCAGATGTCCGGTGCTTGCAAAGAAAACAGGAAGTCAGGAGCTAAAGCACATGAATGCATCACACACACACACACACACACACACACACACACACACACACACACACACACACACACACACACACACACACACACACACACACACACACACACACACACACACACACACACACACACACACACACACACACACACACACACACACACACACACACACGGATAAATTGCCAGATTGTGATGCCGATCCTTTGTAAAACGTATATGGGTCACACTATAATCCTAATCTGTGCCGTCATGATAATCCACACAAAACACACACACACAGAGAGACATCAGGCAAGAAGTGACTGGATGTCATCTAAGCATCCTCCCCTGGCCTGTCGGCATGGTAACTGTATCACGGGGGAGAAGTGGGCTACGGGACGAGCCCCTGGGCTTTGACTCCATACATTTAGGTTCTCTCTCTGACAGGGAGGCCCTGGGGGGGAGATTGCCCACTGCTGTCACACACACACACACACACACACACACACAACACCAAACTGTATTAGGGTTGAAGGATTTTAGACAGCCAGGGTTTCAGTATCAACACCCACTGGTTCTAGTCCGTGGGCTTCCAATCCCAGCAAGCTCAGCAGCGGAGGTTGATGCAGAATTAAAGCTACTTTGGTCTAACAAATGTTACGAACGCAGTTCTGCTCGAAGGACCCCGAAGAAATAAGAGGGCAATGCTCCGAGTCACACCTCATTGCAGTTCAAACACCTGCAATCATTCTGCACTCACACACGCCAACACACACACAGCCAAGTGCGCACGCACACGCTGTTGTGGAATCAGCGAGGCAGTAAATAAAAGTGACAAAGGCCTCCATTCCAATCTACTTGTGCACTGCCCAGGAAATATTGAAGCACCCCGAGGCTGCTCTCTCGCATGAGAGAGGGAGAGAGGAAGGAGGAGATTTAAAAAGGAGAGAAGTTATAAAGAGAGCCAGTGACGATGAGGGAGACATATACAAGCGGAGAGTTTGTGGGAGAAGGAGGCTGTAAAGAAAGGGAGTGAGTGATGAAAGAAGGAAAGAAGAAAGAGGGGAGGAGAAGGATGAGTGCAATGATCTGTGGCATAGACCAGAGGGCTGTTATTGATGGGCGAGGGGTGTTTGCAGGAAAGAGAGAGCCGGAATTTCGCGACGGCGCGTGTCGATTCGACTCTGAATGAACTGGTTTTATCGGCTAAAGCCCATTGAAACAATAATCTATCAGCAGTCTGAAATATAGCTGCTCATTAACCTGCCCGCTCACAGTACAACAAGCTAATTAACAAGCTCGTTGTGGCCACAAGTGCCCGAGAACCAGACCGAGCCGGGGTCAGGGAAGGGATTTGGCGCAGTGCTAAATAATCAGGCACATAAAACGGGTTCAAGTCCGAGAAGCTCGGGTCTGAAAAAAAAAAACGGAAAAACACACAGATTCGATCACAAGCAACAGGAGCACGTGTGTCCCTCGCTGTGGTGTGAGATCTAAAGCTGTTCATGTAAAAAAAAGCATGCGTGCAATTGTGTGTGTGCACGTGTGTGTAAAGTCAGTAATGCATCATTTGATTTGATGGAAATAGATCAGCTCTTGCAGGGCTCAGTCGCTTTATGAACGTGTGAACGTGTGTGTGTGGTGTGTGTGTGTGTGTGTGTGTGTGTGTGTCCCACTGTTATTAATGCTGGGTATCTGAGGCTGACCCATATTAACTGTAATACTAACCCCCCCACCCACTCATATAAACTTGTACACTGATGTTGCTCTTTTTGCTTTATGATCCTGCATCTTAAACAGCTGCAGGATCTCCTCTAACACTGTGAACATATTCCCTCATTCAAGCTCTAAATCATTTAAAAGGTCGACTTAACTAATGCACTTCATGACTAATTCACACAGTTGGCGTGTTCACCCCGCCCACTCGCCCACTCTCCTCTCGTCCAAAATCAAATTCTAAAATCTGAGCGTCTTCACAGACACGAGGGAAAAAAACAACAAGACGGATCCTGCGTGTGGCCGACGGTGGGGGTGTAGTCTGTTGTGGAAACGCTGTAAACAACTGATTCAGGATGTTATTGCTTTGCATTGTCATCGGGTTCTCTCCTTCTCTGGAGCTGAACTGTAGTTTTAATGCAGTTTCCCAATAAATCTGCTCTGATTGATTTTTTTGCTTTTTAAAATCAATATGTTGGTCTGCACTGATAAAATCCTTTTTATAACCCACGACGAAAGTTTGAAGACAATCATTTTAGCATTTTCTTTTGTTGTCCTCATCCCTCTAGCTGCATGTCTGTTACACTGAGAGCAATGTAAACTTCCTTGTATGCAAATTATGATTCTGATAGCTGCGCTGTGATTTCTCCTGTATTTCCACGTGTAATGATCACTCAGAGAGAACAGAATCACTTTCTTTGAGTTTAAAAAAAACTGCTGCCTCCCTAACTGAACAGAGCAGAGGCTGAGGTGCAGCTCTCGACTGCAGAAAAACAGAAAATCCAAAAGTCTAAAAAAAAAACAACAACTTCAAAGTGTCTAAAAAAAAGTCAGTAAATGTCGTGAGGAAAAGCACAGAAACGCATGAGAGGAACTGTTCGCTGAGCTATTTTAAAGTGGAACGGCCAATGGGTTTACTCCAACCCTCAGCCGGCCGACCAATGGCGTCACGTCATGAGTCAGTCACCCGGCATTCCCCTGACCAATGGTGTGACTTCATCCGTCAGTCAGGGACATTTATAGGCCTGGCCTCGGCGCTGTGGTCGATCCGACAAGCAGACAAACAACTGGGGAGAGTCAGAGAGCGTGCACGAGCGAGAGAACACAACAACACAGGAGGAGGAGGAGGAGGAGGAGGAGGAGGTGGGTTAAGGCGAGGAGGGAAAAGCGGCAGGTTCAGCACATCGGCATCACGCTCCAGCGGCTCTGGAGGTCAAACGAACAGCTGAGCTGATTTACTGTACATACCGGAGGTGAGAGAGATGGAGAGAGAGATGGAGAGAGAGAGAGAGAGAGAGAGAGAGAGAGAGAGAGAGAGAGAGAGAGAGAGAGGGGGGGGGGGGGAGAGACACAGCGGAGCGAGGGCACGGAGAAGGACAGGAAGAAGATGGAGAGCGAGGATAGAAAAACACAAATAAACACATCCGGCAGAAAAGGTGGAGGACAGAGGGAATAAAGAGTAATCGAGAGAGTCAGGGCCGGTATAAGTTATTGATTTTACTATTGATGAGCACAGTGGGAGAAAAGCCAGGGTTAAATAGCTCTTAACAATGCACACGGTCTATTAAAGAGTGGTGGATCACAGTGGAAAATCTACAGGGAGAGCGAGAGGGGGTGAGAGAGACAAAGAGAGACTGAGAGAGAGATTGTTGTTGACATCAGGCGTGGGTAACTGACCCTGGGTTCTGTGGCAGGAGTGAATTGTGGGTAAGTGGGGCGTGTGGCCTTGGGGAAAAGAGAGAGAGCGAGAGAGAGAGAGAGAGAGAGAGAGAGGAGAGCGAGAGAGCGAGAGAGAATGTAGGCTAATGAGCACACTGCCAGATGTGAGCGTGTGTCTGCGCATGTGTGCGCGGTCGCATGTGGGCAGAACGAGCACATCTGCTGTTCCCACGGTAACAAGCAGCCTCCACCTCAGACACGGTTCACAGTTCATTCATAAGGACTCCAGAGATGGAAGCGTGTGCGCATGTGTGTGTGTGTGTGTGCGCGCGTTTAACCAAACAACAAAAACACTATGAGGCGACGACACGGTGACAAACTGACGGCAGCGATGACCCGACACCAGGGACATGTGCTGCGACACAAAAACACACACACATCACTTACTGTGCACACGGCTCAACTCAGACCATCAGTGAGCCCTGCAGCCCACAGACACTCCCAGCTGAGACCTCCTGACAGCACCCCCCCCATTAGCACTAATGTGACCATATAGTAGCACATTCCTTCTTCATTTACCAGTGTCAGGCCCTTATCAGGATAACTGTACATTACTGATACGGTGGGCATGACCAGCCCATACATTTTCTATGAGAGGCTGAGGATGAGTAATGGACTCAGTCTCACACAAATTACAGCATTAAAAGGAGAATTTCTACTGTGTTCCACCTTAACTACATCTCATCTGTTTTTATTTATCACCTTAATTTCTTAATTTTTTTTTTCATATTTGGTCAAGCGGATGAATAACAAAATCAATAAATAGTTGATAGATAAACAAATGAATCAAATTAGAATATTGAGCAACAATAACAGCAAGAATTTTTCAATTGACGTGAAAAACTTGAAAATGATTTTATGTCAAATTTTAGAAAAATGCCTCAAATTTGATCGATAGTACATTTTTGGACAAATTGGCAGATCATGGTTAAAAATCTGATGGATTTTCTTAAAAATGAATCATCACAAAAGGTAAATAATGATGAATGTGAGAACGCAAATGTCCGAATCAGTCGCCCTGAACCATTTTTCCGGAACCTTTCCCGCCAGCCGCCAGGTAACAACTCCAGAGATTGTCCGAGTGAGCGCGGTGAGAACACCAGGAGACACTGTCCAGAGACTTCACAGTGAGCGAGTGGGCAAGTAGACAAAGAACAGAAAGATAACAAAAAGGATATAAATATCTCAGGATGAAAAAGAGGAGCGACACACGAAGAAGACTCAGACGTAGAAGTCAATCTGGAAAGAGGAGATTCAAGAGCTTCTGGTTAAACGGGCCAACGATGTGCTGTGGACAAAAACATCTGATTTTCTGTCTGACCGGAGAATCTCCTGCTTCTTCATGGGTGAAAGAGAAACTCTGGAGAAAGTCCGGACGCTGTTGACTTGACATTTTCAGGAGTTCATGTCAAGAAACGTGGTTTTCTTCAAACAGCAACACGGCCGCTTCTTAAAGGTTAAACTGTCTTAAAGGTGAGTTTATGTGCTTTTCCTTTGTTTCTACTTTGCTGCTGACTGGACAAAAACAAGCGGTTTCAAAACGCCACTTTGGAAACTTACACTTGTCACTTGTCACGAAACTTTCTGCCTCAGCAGTTCTAGTTTATAGTTGCTCATAATTGATTAATCAAAAAAAGAATTGATGGACCTGTAACCAGTGATGAAGCTAATCAGCTGCGCGTGCACTAATTGCCTTTTTAACAGCTACAGTAAACGAGCAGATAAAACAGACATAAAGAGGACGTGACGGGCCAAGATATTTTAAATAAAGTATTTTATCACCGGCGGCACCGCGGAGCCGTGAAAAGGTCGGCGGGAGGTGAAGAGGCTCTGGTCTCTGGTCTGGAAACATTTATCTAACTAGGAAACCATTAATTGATTAACCTTTATGTTACTGCTATTGAGTGACTTATTGACTGAACAATTAAAATGCACGGGAGTATGTTATAAGTCCAACATCGTGGTAGTAAAACAAGTTAAACTGAAATAAAGTACAGGGTTAGGGTATAAAATATTCAATACAGAAAGTAAAAGCTGACCAGTGATTCATCAGTTTACCATTTCACTATATTCCATCAATACTTTCAAACAGATGAGCTGGAAGAGGTCAGAGCATCAGAGGAAGGAGAATAAATGAAGTCTCTCCATCATCCATCCACCTTCGGCATCTCTTATGCCAGGTTTTCACACGTCATGCTGCTTCTCTGAGGTGTGTACGTGTGTGTGTGTGTGTGTGTGTGTGTGTGTGTGTGTGTGTGTGTGTGTGTGTGTGTGTGTGGTGTGTGTGTGCGCGCACATGTGCAGGGGAAGGGCAGCTGTGGCGAGCATGTGGAGAGAAAAATCTCCCAAAGTCCTTTGCAGCGTGACTTCCAGCAGATAAGGAAGAGAGAGAAAAAACACAACTTTGAAGTTTTATTTTGTTCTTCAGAGGGCAGGAGAGGAGGAGGAGGGGGGGAGGAGGAGAGGAGGAGGAGGAGGAGAGAGGCAGGAGGAGGAGGAGAGGAGGGGAGGAGGAGGAGGAGGAGGAGGAGGAGGATGAAGAGCAGGAGGAGGAGGAGGAGGGGGGGGATGAAGAGCAGCAGGAAGAGGAGGAGGAGGAGGAGGAGGAGGAGGAGGAGGAGGAGGAGGAGGAGAGGTGGGTCGGGGCTGAAAACAGACCGGGCGGGACACTGAAGAGACGGAGACTCAAAAGGACGAATGCGATTGGCTGATGAGATAAAGCATTTGTTTGAGCCGTAATCCAATCCATTTGTTTACATATCTAGACCCCAGCTGTCATGGTAACAGGATTATCAGAAAAGACGCATGGTCGAAACTGTACACATCTTCAATTTGCGGTGTGTGTGTGTGTGGTGTGTGTGTGTGTATATACTCATTTTTGTTGCCTCTTTCTGACCTTTTCTGGGGGTAAACACTGACCTTGTCAGGACCAGTAGGTCTCATGGGGACCAGTTTAGGTCATAAGGGTAATTTCTAATGTCTTGGTTAAGTTTAGTGGCAAGATGTGAATTGTGGTTAGGTTAGGGTTAGGTATGAACTGGTGAAGGTTGGGGATAAGGTGTGTGTGTGTGTGTGTGTGTGTGGTGTGTGTGTGTGTGTGTGCGCGCGCGTGCGTGCGTGCGGTCTCGTCAGTGCATCACTTTTTGAAAACAACACAAACTCATAACAAGGCGACTTGTTCAAACACGCACACAAACACCAGCATCCTCACTGCATGAAACAAACATGCGGACGAACACAAAGCCACGTCACCACATACATGCTGCTTCAAACCCTTTGTTCGCACTCGCAGGTTTACACACAGACACACACCGGTGCAGTAAATGGAAACCACACAGCGGCACTTTGTACCGAGTCGCTGTCACAGCGGGTGAAGACATAAAAGCCCATACGGCCCAGGTCCCCAACCGTCACTTTCGCTCTACCGTGTGTGTGTGTGTGTGTGTGTGTGTGTGTGTGTGTGTGTGTGTGTGTGTGTGTGTGTGTGTGTGTGTGTGTGTGTGTGTGTGTGTGTGTGTGTGAGAGTCAGAGGGACTGGTGAATATTTCAAGAGTGTACGGAGCACTTTGCCTGAGGAGGAGCAGAGTGGATGTGTTCTGTCGTCGGGAAAAAAGATTGGTCGCCCGCTTCCCTCTCCTTTCTCCTGCTTCTGCATGGAGACAGCAGAGTCATGGAGAGAGAGTACGTGCAATGACAAAACAGCACACACACGCGCACACACACACACACACACACACAGTGGAAATGTTTCGTTGCTGCCAAAGCGATGGCGGGCCTCTGTGTTGTCCTTGTGTGCGATTGTGTGCATCGATACTGCGTTTGTGTTCGTGTGACTGAGATATGATTAGTTTGCCCTCTCAGTTTGTCCTCGCGTCCATCAAGGAGAAAAATGACTCCTCCCGCGGGGGGACGACGAGGGGCTGCGATCGATCAATTAGTCAATCAACGAGTCCGTCAGTCAATAAGTCGTCATGTCAGTCTGTCGCCGTGGCGTTCCGGGCCAATGGCTACTCCTCGTTCCCGCCTCCGCCGCGCTGGTGTTGAGTGCTGTTGCTTCAGAGAACTGCAATTCCCATAATCCCCATCAAATATTCACAGGCTTCGGAATGAAAGAGATCGGGGGGGAGAGGGGGGAGGGGCCTGGGGAGGAAGCAAGGGCTGGAAAGATGAGAGTGGAGGAAAGAGACGTGGCAAAATAAAGGGAGGAAATACCGATGAGGGAGCGATGGAGGAGCCGATGATGAGAAAAGAAAGTGACAACAGTAGGAGAGAGAAAAGAGAGAGGTTAAATGAGAGAGAGCGGAAGATGGAGAGGAGAGAGAATGTGTTTAATTATTCAGCATCACCCATGTTCTCTATTTATGGCCCTTTTAGAGCAGCCACTGGAAGCTATATATATACACACAACTGTAGGCAGAGGCTTCTCCCCTAAGTACGACTCGCAGGGGAAGTTTCAACCCAAGAACCAGGGGAAACTAGAAGAAAAACGTGATTACATATTGATAAGAGAAGGAATGGATGAAGGCGCCACGGAGGGAGGATGATTAGACAGGGGAGGAAAAACAAGGAGAGGGAGCCGCCACGGAGATGTAAGATGAGAGAGGGAGACGGCGGCAGAAGTCAAAGCTGAAATTATCTTTTTTCGCTGCGGCTACTCGTCTGTCACTGTTCTTAGACAAACTTTTTTTTTTTTTTTTTACTTTTCACGCCACTTTTTTTAATTGAGGAGGGATGTTAGGGGCACGTGTGGAGGAAAAGAGAGGGAGAGATGGAGGAAAGAGAGGAAAGAGCACTGAGGGGCAGATCTGTATCATTTAACTAGATGGGCTGGTGGAATTGTTGATAAACCTGTTATCTCCTTCTCCCAGACTCACAGAGCTGCAGCTGTGTGGTACATTACTGGCCCTGAATCATCAATGCATAAAACACTGTCCTGACCACACACAGAAACACAATAACATGCATGGGAACACACAAACCTTTAGCTTCACTGCACTCAGGAAAAACTACTGCAGCAGAACGCAGTGGACTGGGATCAGAGTCATGATTCTGCTGTGGGAAAAATACCGAAGAACCAAAGTGTCTGATCTAAAATGTCTTCCTTTGTGATATATCTTTGTTGAATTGAATTTCAAAAGATTAGCTATTAGATGATGCGTGTTTACCATGAAAATATCAGGGCACAATTCAAAGTCTACGATCACAGAGACATCTGAGCAAAACTGTAACATCATGTTTACAGCCTCTAAACTTCAAACCCCACCTGCTTGTGTTCACTCCGCAGCCCAGTGACAAGGATTCTTTGATTCAGATGGGGTGGGGGGGGATAACACTCAGTGTAAAGCAATACGCACGCTATCTTATTCTTATGTGTCACTTTTTACAAGAGTTTGAAAATGGTCGGGAGGAAGAGCAGAGCAATTCCAGTTCACTAATACCCACCAGGCTGAAGGTCAATTTATTATCTCAGCGAGTCGGGGAGATTCAACCTGCTCACAGGAAGTTGATTCTCTTCAGGCGAAGACGAGGGATCTCAGTCGCACGAGGAATTTCAAATAGATGGCGTTTTTTTGCTCAAGTGACTCTGCTCCTTATCTGTGTGCACGAGTCCGATCGCTTCCACAGCACATCTGTTTCTGCTTGTCGCACCGCAGGGCAATGTCTGAAAGTGTACAACCTTCTCAGCGCGCTCTCTGACATTGCTGTGAATCAAAACTGCGTATTTATGTCTGGGAAATGATTCTTTTCATCAATTATCAATTAATACAGGGACTATTTTCTTGATTAAACCTCAGGTCCATCGGATAAAATGAAGGAAAACAGTGGAAATCACCAGTTTCTGTCGCTCAGATTGTGAATAACAGAAAGATATTTGGTTTCCTCTGAAATAACAGCAGCGGATCATCACAGTCCAAAGGTTTAATGGAATGTTTGGAATTTTCCTTCAGTCATTTCAGCTCCATTGTCTCATTTCTCTAGTTCACACCTCCTCAGTTTTTAAAGTGTGTTTAATAGAGTTCAGAGCTCTGTAGGTGTAACTTTCATTATATTCAGCACAAAAAAAGAAACTTAAATAGAAAACACTGTAAAATAAAAACAGTGGGAGTGTCGTTCTTTGAGCCGTCACCCAATAATAGATTAAACTTCAGTACCGACTCCGCTCTCATACACTGTGTGACACACAATCAAAAACCAGAGTGGATCAGCTACCCGGGCTCCTGACCCAACAGGCTGGTGCTGTTGCCATAGGCAATCTGCGGCTCAGTAATGTATAGGAGTGGACCCGGCTGAATGTCAGCCAGTAAATGAGCCGTGACTTTCACCAAGACAGCGGAGTCAGCAATAAATGGATTCACATAACTCTCCTGGTCTCCATTCCCTTTGTGTTTTTTCCTGTCTTGTGTCGCTTACACACAAACACACACTCACACACATGTGAGGATGTCAAATCATTTCCAGAAGCACGTCCGACCTCAGCTTGACCTTTTATCTGGTCCAATCAGCTGTAAGAGTGGCCCGTCTCCATCATCAGCTGACCTTCACTCTTTGCTCCATTAGACACACCGTCACACACACACACACACACACACACACACACACACACACACACACACACACACACACACACACACACACACACACACACACACACACACACACACACACACACACACACACACACACACACACACACACACACACACACACACACACACACACACACACACACACGAAGGCCTTCACGTGTCCATACTGTCACATATGTGAGCAAACGTGTGTTTACTCCGTACAGAGGTAATTAGACAAAGTGCCGGGGGCTGGTGTGACGTCCTGCAGAGACGCAGATTAAAGAGAAAATACTCAGGAAAGGGAAGCGACGACCACAGAATGACAGGCCATCACTGAGGGGGGGGGGGAGGAAGTTCAGGCCGTGGCGTGGATGGAGAGATAGCGTTTTTAAATGACAGCCGAGCCCAGCTGACAGCAGCGACCTCAGACCACAGTGATGTCACAACGTCAAATCGAACCCAGGCACTTCCTGGAGAAACACTTCCCCTTGCAGCCTCTCTCTCTTCTCCTCAGCGGGGAAACAAAGCAACCACCGCAGAGGTATAGAAATAAATGTAAATACGGAAGAGAAAGAGAGACAGAAAGGGCCAAAGGAAATTCTCCTAAAAGCACTTGAATGTGTCCCAGATTGACTTCTCCTCTCTTTTACATTCGCTCCATTTCTCTCAAGCTTTTATCTCCTGTCTTCTGGTTTCCTTCAGTCACATATTCCTCATCCCACCTGGGCTACTCGGAGGGAATAAACAAGCGTGCTATCAGAGGTGATGTGTATATTCTTACCTTGTACACCTGCCCATAGGTTCCATTTCCCACCAGCTCAACCAGCTCAAAGATGCCAGCAGGGATCCTGGAGAGACAAAAAGGGGGAACAGAGCGAGGTTATTGGGATTGTGATGACGAGCATTCGCGGAAAACACTCAAGTCAAAGTCATGTTAAAAAAAAGGTACAATCACATGGATGAGAAGGCACGACAACTTCAGCCGTCCACTCTGACTCCATGCCTAAACCAGGGCAGGGTTGGGGGGGGGGGGGGGGGTGTACCCAGCAGCTACACAGGATTTAACGATCTAAGCACATGGTCCAAAGTTCCTGGCGTAAGCGTATTTAGGGCGCCTGTCCAAATCAACTTTTGCTAGTTTAACGGAAGAAAAAAATATATGTTGCTGAACCAGGTGCAGTGTTAAAACAAATGTCATACTTAGTGTGGTAATTAATCTTGGGTGTGTTTTGGGGCGTAACATGCATTAAAGCCATCAAGGTGCCATCTCACATTCCCTCTGAAAGCAGGTGTGGGCTCACACCTTGGTGGATTAATCAGATAGTTGAAGAGAACACAGAGAAAAATGGTTTCACTTCACGCACTCGCGAGCAAATCAACCCTGAAGCAGTGGCTGTGCACCCACCAGCACATAATACTACCATGGGCATGTGTTAAAGCAACTGTCAAATACTATGCTGCTGACTTCAGACTATGGGTTCGGTACCGAAATGGCACCGGTTCCTTCACGGCAAGTACCGTAACATTATATTTAATGCTGGGGCAACACTCTCTGTGTGGTTTTGGCAGCACAAACGTGAAGTACAGTTGTATAGTAGGTACCTAAAGTTACAGGGTGCTGTTTGAAAAGTATTTATTTAGCACCAGTAGCAGGAAACACCCAAATAATACCCAACCCTACTTCAGACCAGTACCAGGTTCTGACTCAGTGCACCGGACCACACCTCAGACGGGTGTAGAAGATGCGACAAACAACATTGGTGACGGAGCAGAAGATGTCAACCGTGTTGGTTCGACTCCCGCTCCGCACCCCTACGTGCCAGATATTAGACAGAGCCCTCTGTCTTAATATCCGTATTACAACACTTGTGAGTTTAACCACAGTCGGACCTCTAACCAAAGCAGTGCCGGGCTCTCTAGGTGTTGATGCATTGGTCTGAGATGCAGCGCTGGATTGTTTTTCGGCCTGTGTCCAGACCAGCTAATAATTTAAGCCCCCAGTCGCTGGGTTGCCAACACAGAAACTCAACTCATCTCTGACAAGGAGCAGCCCGAACAGTGCATAAAACCCACTGACCCCTGTGCACACAAAAACAGACACACACACACACACACACACACACACACTCCCCCTTCCTCTCTGCTGCGTGTTGCTGCAACAATAGCCGGTATTCACCCTCTCTTCCCTTCTCTCTCTCTCTCTTTCACACTCTCTCTGGTCCACCAGCTTCTGTTCTCCAACCAGCCCGAGTCCACGTCTCTCTCACTCTTTTATCCCTTTTTCTCTCCTTCATTCCCGTCGGGGCCCCGGACGAGTTCTTTCCAACACCCCATCTCATTCCAACCATCCCCAGAAACACAGAGGCCCTTTCACCAGCCTCTGTTATATCTCTTTCTCCCTGGTGCCATTATAAAGTTTAGTTTTTTTCAATTTGAAAACCCGTCCTCTAAGACAGGAGGTGTCCGAAGCTGCTCTTCAGCCGCTCTCAGCCCTTATCCACTTTTTAAAAATGCATCTCCACAATGTCTGTTAATGTGTTTTATCAAAAAATCTCACACTGCTAATCGAAGAGCACCCGGGTCCGGTTGTTGGCGGATGTGGCTCTTGTGCAGTTTCCACCACCCGCTGTAATGTAGGTTACCTTAAACCCGCAGCCACTTCTACTGGGTCAGCTCAAAATACCCAAATATACAAAGTCATCTCTCATCTTATTTCACTCGCCCCCCCCGTTTTTTAAAATGGCTCTACAGTATCATCGAGGGACGAGCAAAAAGAAGACGTTTAAAAATAAGATCTTCAGCGAGCAGCAAAGCTACTGAAGCTCGTTTCTCTGCTGATTCGCCGAAATAAACTGTGCTACCGTGTAGATCTGGACCGGAGAACCGATGATATTGCACGACACACGTCTCGCAGACTATTCCCCTCTCAATAAAGCATCACTTTTATTTCCGTTCTGAAAAGCCGCGCATGTCCCTCCCCGTCCTCTCCTCTAAACCTCATCACTTCGTCCGCCTGCCTCTTCCGTTTGCGGCCTGTCCCCCTTTCTTTCTTTTTTTACATCAGTGTCTTTTGTTGCTTTCGCTTTTTCTCCTTCATGCCACATCTGTGAATTCTTTCAGTTGAACTTTCAGCCAACTCTGCTGGCACGACCTGCAGATCCACGTGTGCCGTCGCAGAGCACAGAGCAGGAAATGACACACGTGGCCAAAATGAAACAAAGTGCAATTTGATTTGCTTTTTCCAGGTTTATTAACGTGTATATTTGAATTCTGTCTTTTCCCCTTTTTTCCTTATATATATATATATTTTTTTTGTGTGTTTATTCCTTCCTCTCCTCCCTCTCCCCCCCTCACTTTGTCTCTCTGTGTTTGTTTCTGTGCGTCTCAGCAGGCCTGTCAACCTGTCAGCTGTTTTCTGAAGACAGGGCCTTGTGCTTTTCTTGCACTCTCCTTCCTTTTCCTGTCGTTTTATTTCTCTCCTCTTTCTTTGTTGTGTGCTGCAGACGCACACACACACACACAACTTTCTCTTGTATGCAAACGCACAAACACACACACACAAAAACAGCCACAAACTTATTCTCAGTCTTCTTCTTAGTCTCAAGTACATCCTCCCGCTGTCTCGCTCTCCCACAGTCTCATAACCAGACACACACACACACAGACACACACGCTGTGCCAAAGACACACTCCTACACTAGGGCTAGTGTTCAAATGTTCTAACAAGTATGAGTGGGCACAAAATGAAGAGTGTGTCGAACTAAATGCGTGTGTGCGTGCTAAAAGAGCCAGTCAGAAAACCCGCAAGCATCTTTCAGGAGTGCAGACAGCAGCATTCTGCAAGCAGCGCAAGTGTTCACCTTGCTATCAGACCTTCAGCTTATGCAGGTAGAGTTTTCCTCCCCACACTTTCTCTGTGTGTGTGTGTGTATGTGTGTGTTGTGTGTGGATGTGTGTGTCTGGCAGCTGTGTGAATTTACTCTCAGAGCTGCATACATAGTCCTGACAGCAACTCCCCAGACACATCCCAGGATTCACTCTCTTCATCTTCCTGCTCTTACTCAACCGACACATTCAGATAATAATAAAAAAAAGAAAGAAAGAGAAATCCACGCATGTACACATACACACACACACACACGCACATTCTGTACATGCATATAGGAACCACAAGCGCTGAGAGACCCATGACGCAGGCCTGCGTGTGCAGCTTTCCTTCCCTCCACGCACAGCATACAGAATGAGTGCAGTTTTTGCTGCTCCAGTTCATACATGTCCTCGGGCACGCTGATAAAAATATAGCACGATATCATTCATATTTCATAGGCCACTTGCAGAAGGAGCTCTCAGCGTGAGCCAGGCCTCATCAGTGTCAGCGTCAGTGTCTGCGTCAGTGTCAGGTGTCTGCCTGCGTCCGCGTCTGCGGTTAAGAATTCCTAAGACCGGAGCCTCTTCCTCTTTTTCACCATGTTGTGTTCGCGCTGAGCGTTTCGCAGAGTCACCTGACTGCCACATGACCTCGCTGGCGACCAATGAATCACAGAGCTGCTGAATAACAGTAACGGGATAAATATAGCTGCGAAAAACAACATGAAAAGTGCTGAGACGAGAAGGAATCGAGACGGGACAAACACACAAACATCACTTTGACTCTGCACATTTCAAAAATGATCTCATGGCAGATCAGACATCTGGACATTCTCCAAACCCACAGAGTGACATGACTCTCTTCGATTTCTATGAGAACAGCTTTAAAGAAAAGTTCGATTTGCTTTTCACACAACGGCAGCGACGATGTGTATCGCAAATTTGGCTTTTGAGATATACACGACTCGCCTTGCCTAACCTCGCTCGCCCCTTATCTCAGAGTGTGAGGAACAACAATATTATCTTGCCAGCGTTCGGTGACAAATTCAAAGCATCGTTCGAGCAAAACTAGGATGAAGAAGAATCAGAAAAAAGTAAGATTGGATGCAGCGCTGGATCCATTATTTTCTCCAAACAATGGATCATATCAGTCAATGTGCAGCGGAGCCATTAGAAATAATGGGTTTTAGAGTGCAGGGCACGGAGTTCTTGCGAAGGCCTCTTAACATGTGTGATGACTTTCACTGACTGCATTTGTTCTTTCATTCCACAACCTAACCTTAATCCTCACCACTGAATTCCAAACGTTAACTCTTAACCAACCACAAGCTAATGCTAAGTCCAATCCGAAAAAACAAGGGCAAACCGTCCTTTCAAAGATATTTTCAGGGGATCCAATAAAAGCGTCAAATACGAACACAAGTGCGAACACATTTCATCTCACAATCAGCGATTTAATTTGGCAACAACACACCTGGCATTCTATTGGTTGGGGGTGTTTTATTAAACAGGCTTGTTGCACAAGACAATTCAAGTGCCAGGGTTTCACGTGCACAGACACAACAAGAGGAGAAGACCTGAAGCGCATTGGTGTGACCGCAAGCAGGTGCTACTGAATGCCAGCGCAGGGTTTCGAGTGAAAGTGTTTTTCAGATACTTTTACCCGGTGCTACATTAATTGTGTTAACGCAGTAAAACCCCCAGCGATGCGATAGTCACAGCATTAAAAGGAACAGGGAGACAAAGTCGTCATTCACCCTGATCGTTTCTTTAGCTGATGTGGGCCCAGTGTGAATGTTAAGTGCATGTTTCAGTGCAGCAAGACAGCAGCCAGGTGAGTGCTGCTGTTAGTGTCTGTAGAAAGTGAATTACAGAGGAGTTGGGGGGGGGGGGGAGATTGAATTAGAGACCCTAAGAGGATGATGGGAGTCAAGCTGGGGGCCGGGTCTGCCTCTTCTAAAACCACTTACACTTAACAACATGGCTCTCCACCGCTTGCGTTTCGCAAGGAGACGCTGTGGTAGCCTAATTCCCAGTACATCTCACCCAGACACGTACAGTACACTAACAGGAGTCAACTCTTAATCACAGATTTGCAGCCCGCAGGAGATGATCCGCGCCCCACAGAGTTTGTTCTAGCGACGCTGATGAACCCGTGCGCCGCTCGCCTCTCGCTCGTCTCTGCCAAACGTGTCATCTCACACCTTTTCCCCGTCACCTCTCGGCTCCGTCACCTTCGTCACCCATCATCATTCAGCTTTTCTCCGCAATATTGGCCTGTCGCTCTCTCTCCCCCTGTCGCTCCATCCATCACTCCCGCCTTGCTGCCCTGCACCGTGCGAGTCAGCCACAGCGGAGGGACTCAGCTCCTACTATGGACTTGTTTACATGCACACGATTCCTCCGAGCGCTTCAGATGGAGTGTATCATTTGTGTGTTAGAGCGCGAGAGGAAAACACGAGCGAATTGGAGCGAGCGTGCTTGTGCATATTATACCTAATGCATCGATGAATGCCTTGTTGACATAATATATGTTATGATTTAACGTTGTGATCCAGAAGATCACAGTGTTTGTTTATGTTTTTTTATGTTCCGACAACATTTTGTGCAGATTGCTGAGTTGTTTTTACGTTTTGCAAAATTCATTGGGAAATGTGACTTTTTCCTTGAATTTGATTTACCATATCTTAGCTGCACAGAAACTGGGCAGACACTATAAATAACTGGTGAT
The DNA here is from genome assembly GCA_006182925.3 of Reinhardtius hippoglossoides. Lineage (NCBI taxonomy): Eukaryota > Metazoa > Chordata > Actinopteri > Pleuronectiformes > Pleuronectidae > Reinhardtius > Reinhardtius hippoglossoides. The sequence goes on from CM031679.1 coordinate 5,268,536, forward strand.
ATAGATTGAAGGAAAGCCTGCCTTCATGCAGCAAGTTTTCAGAATGGGACTTAGTTACTTTCTTACATCAACTATATCAAGAAGAAAAATATACATTTCTATTACAATGTCAGTGATTACAAATGGAATTTGGCAGCTTCAAATAATCAACTTCATATTTCGGAGCTAACGTGGTGGAGTTTGTGTGCGGCGGAGAGTTAAAGACTCGATGCAGCTCCATCAGTGACTTGGGGGGGGGGGGGAAATAGGTCAACTAGAAGCAGGCGGGCAGAGTGAAGAGGAGGGTGGGAGGGAGAGGGGCATTTCTCAGCGACAGACTGCCATACAGTATATAGACTATTCATGAATAAGCTCTGTGTAAGCCTTGGGCACTGCTGTGGCCCCGTTACTATGGCGTCCATGGTGGAGGGCCGAGGAATGTGGCCTTACTGGGCAACAAGGAATGGAGAAGGAGGGAGGGAGGGGGTTCTGGAGAGGGGCCTAAGCCTCGGACTACTTTGGTCACCGGTCACATCTCCACCTTCAGCAGAGCCTCTGTCGCTTTCTTCTCCTCTCCCTGCTCCCTTTGTCTCTCCCTGTCTCCCCCAAGAGCTTCACACGTCCTGTTCCTCCCTTCAAGTCCATCGATCCTTCCCACTCCCACCGCGTCTTTGTCTCCGTCCTCCTCTGACCGTGTCGCCAGCCCTTCATCCTCACCTGCTCCCGCTTTCAGCACAGATCTCACACCTGAGTCCCTTCACAGCACATTAGTCTGCTGCCAGTGTGTGTGTGCCTACTTGTGTGTGTGCCTACTTGTGTGTGTTTGTGTTTGTGTGTGTGTGTGGTGCTGTGGCTGTACTTCCTGCTGGTTTACCATCTGTTGCTCTCGTCAGCTGACTGGATGAACCCGTGCCTCTGACGCCTCTGACCTGCGTGTGTGCGCACGTGCGCCTATCGTTATTCACATCCCACACCGCCGTCTGTATGAAGACCACAGCGTTTCAACCTCTCCGGCTCTTTTTTGGCTGTCATCGTGAGTCACAGCGAGACAGGAAACAGCGGTGACATGTCTGCGAGCGCATGCGACTTTGGCCTTTCCCACTCGAGTGAAACATGCAGCGTCTGCACAGGTGGAGCCGGGGGTTGATGCGTGACACCGGCAAATGTGGCCGAGACCAGGGGAAGGCATAAGGAGGAAGACGGTGGGAAGAAGCGCAGAGACAGCAAACGCGAAAAGCCACTTCTCTCTCCTCACTCCACTTCCCACTCAGTTCTGTCTGTTGCTTTGTGTCTGCTCCTTGTGTGTGTGTGTGGTGTGTGTGTGTGTGTGTGTGTGTGTGTGAGATGGTCAGTGTTCCTAAACCCAGCAGTGCAAGAGCTAGCCCTGCCCTGTGACCACCCCCCCCCCCTTCCTCACACAGACACACAAACAACACAACCCCCCCCATCATCAGCACCAATGCCAGTATTATAATCAGCCACCCCCCTCCCCATCTCACCAGCCAGCTGACCTACTTCCTGTCTAGCCACTCCAGTAGTTGACTGCACACTGTCATATGAGCGTGTGCGTGTGTGCGTGTGTGCGTGTTAGTCATGATGAGTAGAAATGCACAGTGATTATATTAAAAGATTATAAAATATGAAGGAGTGGAGCAGAAACTGTTCAGGCTGAGACATGCCCGTTCAGACACTGCCTTAAGGGATTCATCTTTTTTTAGGATCTGGATGTTTATCAGGAACCGTTGTGACGCCACCCTATTTTTAAAAGATTTCCCTGGAAGTTGGGATGCAGGTTTGGGCAGGAGGGAGAACAAATCGAAAGTAAAATATTCCAAACCCACGAAATGTATCATCAAATTGTAAATGTCACCTCTAAATTTTTAACGAGTTCTCAACTGCACAACAAGAGTTTGGAATGAGTCACCCGTCTGCAGGACAGGGGAGTTCTCACGTCTTTTTTTTTTTTCTTCCAGAGAAATCATATTCTGGGAAAAAACGACAAGCTAATAAAAGAGGTCGTGTACAGGACCGTGCATGCGTGTGTCCTCTCGGCTGCATGTGAGTCACAGGAAGAGACGGGCGCTTGACATGCCTCGGAAATAATGGGACATGCATGGGCTGACTCCCTAAGCCCACAGACCCTTCCCTCCTCTTCCTCATCTACTCTCTCGGCATCAATCTCCATCTCCTCCTCATCCTCCTATTCTTTCATGTCCTCCTTTCTGCTCTCCCCCCCCGCCAGCGAGAACACACTACAGGTGAAAACCTCAAAAAGGTGGCGTTTGTTGTCGTCACTCGCCTCGACTCCCCCGGTGAACGTTACCCTTCGTGCAGGCGGCGCAGGGAGAGATAATTCCTAAAGACAGGGCAGCTGGCAGATAGACGGCGAGGTGGATTGAGTCAGTCAGACAAGAGGCTGGAGGAACAGGTGATAAAAGTGATGGAAAACAGCAGGAGTGACATGTGCACCAGCATGTCATCCCCGCTTCGGGTGAGCAGTTGTGACTGAAGCAGAAACAGCGACACGCACACCATGCACGCCGAGACAGAAAGAGACAGGTAGACAAGCAGACACAATCCAGCCCGACAAGGACACAGGTGAATAGAGGCGGGCAGACAACAACTGCATTGTGTGTGTCTGTGCGATGTGGTCGAGTGTCTCAGAGCAGCGAACAGGTCTGCAGCTGAAGCATCCCTCACTTGTGTATCAGCCTGGCAGACACCTACACTGCAGAAACACAACACACCGAACACACACACTCAGAATGACACACAGCATGCCAAGCCAAGCGGAAAACAAACACGGGTGTTCACGCATAAACGCAAACGTATGCGTGTGTGTGTGTGTGTGAGCGAGAAAGAGAGTGTGTGTCTGTGTGTGTTTGCAGCACATATTCAATGAACAAAAGAACTGGGTATTGCAGCATCCAAGCTTCTGCTTTGGTGGAGTGTAGCCTACAGTGACTACAGGTCGCTTGGCACTACCTCACTCACTCGGTCACACACACACACACACACACACACACACACACACACACACACACAAAACACACACACATATAGGCTACAGCAGCAAACAGCACAGGACAAATGTCGGTCAATAAAAACTTGAAATCTAGTAACAGTTTCTCACACACAGCCCTGGAGAATCAGTGTGTGTGTGTGTGTGTGTGTGTGTGTGTGTGTGTGTGTGTGTGTGTGTGTGTGTGTGTGTAGCACACACTCGATGAACAAAAGAACTGGCTATTGCAGCATGCAAGGCTTCAGCTTTGGTGGAGAGTATAGCCTGGAGTGACTACAGGTCGGTTGGCTGGCACACACACACACACATGCACACACACGAAATCAAGTGACAGTTTCGCACACACAGGCCTGGAGAATCTGTGTGTGTGTGTGGTGTGGTGTGTGTGTGTGTGTGTGTGTGTGTGGGAAATGGGTTAAATTCCTGTGCTGTCTGAATCAAGGCCTATTAAAGGATGGTTCACTGAAAGAAGAAACACAAACCCCCCTCATCCAGGTCAGCAGAATCACAGCCACACCACACACACACAAACACACACGCACACGCACGTACACACTTGAATGAGGCTTCAGACCAGCAGTGGACGTCTATAAATACACGCATGTATATAATGGGATCTATAATCTGACACACACTGGATGGATGCTCGTCTCCCACACATCCGCCTCTTGCACGCGTGCGCTCCTGCCGGCTGCTGCTATTCGGGGGGAGCGCGCAGTCAGGTGCAGGAACAAGGGGAGGGGAGGAAGGGGAACACGCTCATGCACGCACACACACAACCAGTTTGTTTTAAATAATACCAACAAAAAAAAAGAAGAAAGAAAACGTGTACGAGTCGCATCTTCTCACCCTCAGAGCGGAGAGGTCGATCTCGTCCAGGCTCCGCGCCGGAGAGTCGCTCGCCATGATGGAGGAGGAGGAGGAGGACGCGAGGAGCCGCTCTCCCTTTGCCCCGATATCCTGAGACGGCCTCTGCTGTCACGACGGTGTGGGTCCTCTGCTGTCCCCCCCCACCTCCCTCTCTCTTCTCTCTCTCTCTCCCTCCGTCTCCTTCTCCTTCTCTCTCTCTCTGTCTCCTGCACAGCAATGCCTCGGAAGGACACAGAATAAAAGAAATCAGCGTCCTCCTCCTCCGCCTCCTCCTCGGTGGTGTGCAGCGGGACGCGCACGGCTACAAGGGGAGCGAGCGCGCCGGGTGCATCGGCCCCTCCAGCTCCATGTCCGCGGGATTGGTAGCTGCAGAGAAACGGTGCAGGGCAGCGGAGAGCAGACTGGTGGTGGAGGAGGTGGTGATGGTGGTTCTTACAGCCGCTGCTGTGACAGCCGGTTAATACTCAGAGGGGAGGGAGGGAGGGAGGAGAGCAGCAGACCACGCCTCCCACTGGGCGGAGTTTGCTGAGGCACCATGGGACTCCCAAAACTTTTTCACCTCAATCCTGTGATGACCCCCCCCTCGGGGAAAAGTCCAGAACAATATCAGGGTCATGACGGGGAAATACAATTTAGATGTTTCCATTTTGAGAATAACATTTAAAAAATATTAAGGAAAAAAGTCAAAAATCGTCAAAACTAAATCAGAGGAAATCATTTTTTTTTAAATTTTTGCATTTGCATTTTCTTAATTTTCCATTGAGATATCTGAGAGTTCAGGAATAATTCATTTAAATCGTATTTTTTTTTTAAATCCAGAACATTTTATATATACAACAATAAGCAGAAAGGAGAAGCTGTGGTCGCTGGAGTTCCACTTCAAGAAAAAAGAAAAAAAAACCTTTCAATATCATGCAGATGTAATAATTCATATCCTCAAGCCATCCACGTCCCCTCCTTCATTTATTTATAACAACAACCACAATAATGTGGTGCTCATTACTGTCGATTGATTACTTGCCAAATAACTTTAATCTCGTGAAGTAACAATTTACAGCTCTCCCAAAATGTCCGATCTCTTCCCTTCTAGTGGCCTAACGCTCCTCCGTACAGAATAAAGCTGAGAATAACTTGAAATTTCAAGATTAAAGTCAAACCTTTAAGATTATGTCACATGTTAGTGCATTGATGGCTGCCTCGACAACATGTATTGAAATTGTTGTGTGTCTGTGCATCTCAGCCACAGAGGCCTTCTTCAGGGCAAATTCAAATGGTTTCCTATGGGCTGCTTCCTCAAGGTAATTCAAGCAGTCACATGACCAGTGTGGACAGGTGAACGGTCACATGACAGATCATGTAAAGCTGGATGTCGTGTCAGCTGCCTGCTCCATGTTAGTGGATGGGACACGGACCAATATGTGTAATTTTAGGTACAGTGTTATATTAACATTTTCAGTTCACCTCTCACAACCAAATAATCTCATGTTTCCCAGTAATTAGTTGTTGTTTTTTAATGAATGGTGAAGCTGGGATATCCTGAGTAAGTACAGTTTGAGGTACTTGTATTTTACTTGAGTAGTTTTTCTTTACACTTAATGTGTATACCTTGTTTTCAGTGCTCTAAATGTATTCAACAGCTTTAGTAACAGATTCAGATTCTAAACACTACAGATTACTGTGATAAATTAGAGTAAACCAGTATTTATATTAACTTTATTTAACCAGGAAGTAGAGCTCTGCGGAATACGAGCTGTCATTCAAAATAAATTCCAGTTCCGCATTAAAAAGAAAAACACGTACATCAACCTCCACCGAGGCCAAATTGCCCAAACTCATATATATCAGTCCTCTGAACAAGCCTGTTGTTTTTAATCCACGATTTAGTCTCTGAGAAATCAATACAAATGTTGAAAAACCCAATAAACACTTTCTACTTTGAAGGGTGAGGAAGTTTTTTTTTTTTTCTGACCTCGGTTCTTTCAAACTCAAACCCCTCATTTGCTAAAACATCGACTTAACCCTGAAATTATTTTTGGCTCGATCCAGAGACACTTTTGACAAATAATTGGTTTCACACCCCGAGGGCCTGAAGACAGCACCACAGCAATAAGCCCATCACACGCCCTCCGGGTGAAAATCACGTTTCTGTTCCGTCAGACACATTTACACTGAGTGGCCGATCCTCTCTGCTCTGGGATGTGAGCTGTTGGGACTTGTCCGTCCCATTTGTAGGTTGAATTGAATGCTGTGGGAGGCAGCCAAGATCCACCTGTCATTCTTTTGTATTTTGTCATGAAGCAAAACCTGAGGACCGACTTCCAGTGAAATATATCTGATGCCAACGTGTTACGGAAGACTTGGCACAGGGAGTGGGACAACAAGTTGATGCTTCTGTGGAACTTAGCTGTTGGCTCGAGGTGTTGAACAGCAATTTACAACAACAATAACTCTCCCTTTTCTTGATATTTCAGTTTGTGAAACCACACGTAATCATGTGCGACAGTGTTTTCTGACAAAGGTTTAGATTTAAGACAAACAAAAACTGGAAATCCCACACAGAGGTTATAACCAGTGCACTTTCCGTGTAGCTAGTGATTCAAAGTGGAAGAAATTCCCTCAAGGCACAAATTTTCACATTTCCTATTTCCTTAGGGTTTTAATCCTGTCAAATACAATTTTTCTGGTCCATTCTGCAAATTGAAGAGGCCAAAAACACGTTTCCGGTGAGACCACCGGGACCTTCGACAACCAAAACCTTCTCAGTTAACCAATGAGTCGAAGTGAACATGTGTGCCAAATTTTAAAGAACCACGGAAGCATATAAATCCATAAACTGGGCCTTACAAATTCTAGAAAACATTCAATAAATAATTAACTTTAACATTAAATTGCTTTTCAATGCTGATGGCTAATGGTTCATTTGACTCTCTTATGATTAGTAAGAGAATAAAAAAAATACTATTAATCATTCCATTTTCTGATCATTTAGTCTTTCATGTATTTTACAGATATATGAAAAAACAAAATGTGCAATAAAGAAATGACGTGAAAAAACGAAACAAGGTGGTAGGCCGGAAATAAAGACGAATTTCTTCCTTGTGTGAATCACATTATTTCCTTCAGGTTTAATCCTTTTAAATGTTTTTTGCTGAAGATGACTAGTCGGTTAATTCCTGGAGACTATTGTTGTGCAACGAATATTTTCCGTAGCCTGTTGAACGGTGACTTCCCTGTTTGGTTTGTCTTTGTGTTCCTGTGAGACGCAGAATCTCCAATGAAAACAAGCTCATCGTCTCAACAGCCAAAGAAATAAAAAACGTTTGAAAGATCAGTTTTATTTGACGTTAGCCACATAATTTACGAGTTACACTGTTGAAAATGGGCGGATAGAAATTAGTAACATCAACTGTACAAAAAGAGCGTTGTGGACAAACAGGGTGGAAGCGAGATCGGCCAAAGACTCGTCACGTGGCGGTTATGAAAAAGGAAAAAGAGGCTGAAATATAAATCCACAAACATCCATACGAGCTCACATTAAAAACGATAAATGTTTAAAGAATGTTAAATGATTCATATCCCATGAATATTGCACTGACAAAGATGGCGAGGGGTAAACAATGCAGGCGATATTGTCAAAATCAATAAAAAAAAAGCGAAAAAATAATAGTCTTGTCTTTGCGGAGACAAAGAGCACAATGTTTCAGAACATTATCGCTCCAGTTAACATTTATCACTTTCCTGGTCCCATTAAAAAGAAATCTATATTTCATTATAAGACTCCATACAATGCATTTATATCTGATGTATTTATCACTTCACAGGAATCGACCCTTCGTGAGAAAACCAAGACGTTGACTCCTCATTCTAGAAACTCCCCCTCCACCCTTTCATAACCGGAGTGACGATCTCCAACAATACATTTTCGTGTTTGCAATTGAGACAGATGAGTGGTTATTGAATTAACTTCACATTCCAGGGGGTTGGTGATCAAACCAGACGCTTGGACAGGTATTAAAAAATGAAAACAAATTAGTCAAGACATTTGTATTTACAAGACAAACTCGATAACATGAGAGAACAAAACGAGTGGAAACGTACAAAAAAAGCAGTTTCAAGCTCAATCTTCATATGTGAAAGCTTTGCTCCAGGCGTCAGTCACATGGTGTAATTTGTATTTTCACTGTTTACGTTGTTTCTGCATTTAATAGAAAACCTTCGCCACAAGGCTGAGAACTGACGCCTCAAAACTCTTCCACTACTGTACACACACACACACACACACACACACACACACACTGTATTCTTAAGAGGCTAGCACCATCTGTTGAGCAACAAAGGAATTGCTGCTTTTCAAACTCGTGGGCAGATTGTGTCTCATCCAGCCTCTGATGTCGAGCACAAGCGTTTTCACAACAAATAGAGTTGAATGAGCTTTCGCAGCCAAATCGGCTCCGCGCCTCGATTCACTTCGATTTCAGCCGAACAGAGCTGTGTCCCGTAGGTGTCTCTCACAAAACATCTTCCAGACAGAAAGTTAAAAATGCCTCCACTGGGGGGGTTTCTGTGATTGGTACATGCATTAAGTCATCAAGATCGGTAAATCATGCACCACCGCTGAACGAGTACAATTGTCCTGTGTGCACGTGCGAGCACACGTCACGTTTTAGAAATCCAAAGACACATTTGACACATTGATTTTAAATTCACGTGACGAGCTCAGCGACTCCTCTGTCCGCTCATGTGCGTCACATGTCGCACGAATGCGCCTCACGAGCGTGTGTCGAACATTACAAATTCAGTCTTAAACCAGGAGCTGTGTATTTATTAGCAGTGTTGTCTCAGATGTGACTCGTCCGTGACCCTGGTCCCTTCACAAAACCTTTTTCTTTAAATCTCCACAATTTCAATGCGGCCACAATGCCTCCAGAACTGTCCACAAGTGCGAAGTCTTCTTGTTTCTTCATAAATTTTAGTGCTTACCCCTTCAAGCTCACTTGCCACCGTTTAGTGTTTTTCAGTGGCAACAGATTTGAGAGATTTGTCGATGCCCAGCCGAGTCGTTGACCCGCCTCTCGTCTCCAGATCGGACACATCAGAAATGATCTCTTACGAAAAAAAATCCAGCTGATGATGACGATCACAGTCCAGAGACTCGAGATGAAACGCGTGTGAAAAGCAGGCGGCGATCTTTTCACGTCCTTTACGTCCAGATCTCCGTCGGGACCATGGCCTCCTTCGACCCCACAGAGGGCATGAGGTTGTGCTCGGACAGGAAGTCCAGAGGGAAACTGGACCAAGAAGCCGCGGATCTTGCGCAGCTCCTCTTGAGCGCGGGCCGAGTCGGTCTGGGCCAGGCCCGGTTTGGACTGGAACTGCTCCAGCTCGGACATGTTCCTCACCAGGGACGAGGGGAGGCAGCGGAACACCTGCAGGGAAACACACATGTAAATTGCTTGGGCTGAAATATCTCATCAAGTATTGGATGAACTTCCAAGATATTTAGAATAAGCATTTAAAGGTTTACATGCACTTTAACCTTACTCATCCTTCAGGCGGCGTTTTCTAATGTGACATGTATGTTGTTGTTTTTTTAATGCGATAGAACTTAGTCTTGTCTTTTATGTGTGTGGATGAATTTAAAGTTCAAGTAGTTCAAGTTAAGCATCTTAAGTTGAACTCAAAGTGAACTTGTAAAATGCGTCAAGCGGAGGAGACGGGGACGAAACTTCATTCTGTGCAAAAACTGTATTCCAATGTTTACTTCATTTTCAAATTATAATGAGGGTTCAGCAGTTGCAATTATTCAAATCAAATGGGTAAACATACATCTTCATATATACTCTCCGTCAATTCCCTACACCCTTAGTGGATATTCCCTTTTGATTTAATAAATCCAGACTCCTCACGTTCTCAGACTGCCCTCACCGAGGACTGTGGATGTGGCCGACTATTGTTTGTGACACATTTGTGAAACAGCGAACCTGCGTCCTGAGCCTGAGCCCAACTGAGGTGGACAAAGTGCAGCTTGAGATTGATGAAAGCAGAACTTTATCTGACAGCTCCAGCAGCTAAACCATCACGTCCGACTCACCTTCTCATAAATGGTGGCATTGCGGCCGGCTGTGGTCATCCACACATCCTTGTAGAAGCGGTCGCTGATGGGGTCCGACGGGTCGATGCTGGTGTCGGTGTGACCTCCGAGGATGGTCCTGGTCAGAGAGAAAGGAGAGAGAGGGAGAGACGGAAAGGGGGAGGAAACAATAACTTGTAATTATTGTGTGGAAAAACTTAAAATATACAAAATACTGTATAATACATCTCAGGGTCAATTTTCTCTCTCTTTCATTGTCCGTGTACCAAACAAGAATTAAAATGCTCTGCTGATTCATATTCTGTTATACAAACTATAGCATATATTCTTCCCCCTGTATTTTCACGTACACTTATATAAGTTTAATTATCTCTTTTATACTAATATATGACCTGTAAAGAAGATTTTGTACGTTTCATACTTTATCTTTTTGTTATATTTGGGTCTGGTTTTCATTTAAGTCACAACTGGTTTATGCAAAACCCAACATGGAATCCTATATTACATTTCTGTATTTTGTGTTTATGTTGTGTGAACTTAACGATATAAATGATTAAAGAAGATGAGAAGTTTGTTAAGTGCTTTTTTGTTTCAGACACACACACACACACACACACCACACCACACACCACACACACACACACACACACACACACACACACACACACACCTGAAGCATTCCAGGCGTAGCTTGAGTGCGTAGGGTCCAGCTTCATACTCCTGTCCGTCCATCACAGACGCCACCTTTTCAGAGTCCTCAATAATCACCGCCACCTCACTGTCCCTTTTACCCAGCATGCTCCTGTCGTTGATGTTGGCAGAACCTGAAACAAACACAACAATGTAGAGTCTCACATTCATCCGACTTGTTGTTGGAGTCACTTCTGTTATCATGTTGTAGATAACAATCATTTTATGATTTTACTAAACAATGGAAATGAGAGGCTACCAGAGAATAAACAACAAACAACACACACACACAACCAGATCTCCTGCATATCTGTGGCATATAAACAAAAGCCTTTTGTTGACAATTCAATAAGAGTGAACTGCACCTTATTAGCCAGCAGGTGGCGTAGCCGAGCTACATACCACTCTCTTTACCACACATGGCGACAGAAAGAGAGAAAAGAGACAGATTTTTGGCTCCGTCACATTTCGCTGGTGTCAAGTGTGCGAGTGTTAAGTTGCCTGAAATAATCACTGGTGACAACAGCGCAAGAAATAAAAAAGAAAAGGAAGGAAGGTGACGACGCAGATGAGAGACGGACGAACCGATGATGACTGTGTTGTCGTCTGCGATGAGCATCTTGCTGTGGACGTAGATGAGCTCCGTGACCAGGCGTCCCTCCAGCTCGGCGTGAGTCCGCAGCCCGGCGAAGGAGATGTACTTCATCCACTGGTCGTCCACTGGGATGAGGAGGGAATCAGGAGGATATTATTACACCTCTAAATCTAACCCCCCCCCCATCATCAGGTGTGGAAAAGTTAGAATGAATCCTTGTACTCACTCTCCTTTTTCAGCTGCGATATGATGGAGTGCTCTCCTCTGATCATCGTTCTGAGGAGACAGGAGATTTAAACAATCAAAAACGTTTATTAAACTCCTTAACTGCAGCAGGCTTCTAATGATACTTCCACTTATTTGGTCTCATTTCCCGTCGCTCTTCCTCTCTCCGTAAAGTGCACGTGGTTTCACCTGTAGTTGAAGTGCATGACGGCCTGGAGGGCGTTCCCCCTCCCGTGGTGATGTCCCCCTCAAAACCGGGAAGCAGCGGCGTGACCACGTAGACGCGGTACTTCTTCCCCTCCCTGAGATAAGACACACACGTTCAAGTGCTGTTGTGTGACGCAGCATCATCACAGGTAAACAAACACAGGTTTAAAAAGGGGTGTGTGGGGGGGGGGTAAGTACTTGTGCGCCCTGATGATCCTCTCAATGATGGCGTCTCCGATCTTGTTGAACACCAGTCTGTTGTCGGCGCAGCTGATGAAGAACTGGTTCTGAAAGGAGAAGAAAGGTTATGTCTACAAGCACAATAATAATAATTCTGTCGCGGAGTAATGAACGAACAATGAAGTTGTTTTATTCCACAACGCAAAATAAACAGCGACACCACAAGCACTGGTATTATCTGCAGGAAGCAGCTTATAAACCATCATCAGTGTTTGAAGTAGTGCTGCCAAACGAACCAGAGGGAAACAGCTCTGTCCCACCAAACAGAAACAAATGACATACACTTAAACTTAAAAGCCTCGTAAATGTCTCGCAGTCTCACATCCGGGCCTCGGAGCTGCTTTACCTCTATGTAGATGTAGTGTTTGCTCTTGGCGATGACCTGGATGTAGGCATTGTGGATGGACTCCTCGTGGTACTTGATGCCGGCCGACCAGTCCGCTGCTGAACGCAACACCTTGTGCACACAGACAGAGGATGATTGGAGCCGTTATGGTTAAAACAGATGGAATTTTGCATCTATTGGAAACAGAGTGAGGACTCGATGAGGAGTATGGTGAACAGGACCCCCTGTGGTTGCTGCAGCTCAACGTATCCAGCCAAGCAGAGTTTTCTGTGCATTCAGCTTCGGGTGAAAAACCTGATAACTGCTGACATGCATTTGAATTTACTCTAAACGTGTTTCTTGGAAATCCGTAGCTTCTATGTGTTATGCACTCCTCTGTCGGCAACGGACAATATTTTGGCGCTTCTGGTACAAACAATGGATAAAATAAGACTTTACAAGATCTTACTTTCGCCGTACACTGTTTTAAGTCCAACTGGTTTCCTTAATTTCACGAATCTCCAAACTAAAAACACTAACAGTCATACTTTTGGTAATGTCTTTAAGGTCCACACGACATTTTGTCTCAGCTGTATCACCGGCTATCTCCTTTTGAAAGCAGATCAAATAAAAAAGCTGATCGTGGATTCACTTCCGTTTACCTGCAAGCACTGCTCTCAAATGTGATTGGTCCAACTAGAATCAGAAACAGATTCTGTGGATTCACATGAAGAATCTGTCCATAGAGATTATATATTATGTAGAAGGTTATAAATCTAATATAATATATATGATTATTTATTCACTCATGACCGAAGGGATCTGGATTCCCTTCTTATTTTAGTCAAACATCTCACCCGAGGGTCAGTTCCTCTCGGCTAAGAAACCTTAAAAGTCAATGGCGAGAGCGAATCGTTGGGAGTTACGTAAGCTTTTGGCTCGCGGCGAGGTCTTCAACGCTCGCTCTCTCTTATCTCGCTCCAGCAGTGCCTGCAGACTGGGATGCAGCGGCTAGAGTGGGAAAGTGGGAGTTCATGGGAGCTCTCGTCTTTCTCTCTGTAATTTTCTACCAGTGGGTTTTTTCTGGGGGGTTTTGGTCCGTGGTTGGCTTTTAGGTCCCAGTTTGTCATTTTGTGTAATTTTAAAAAGGAAAAAAAAAATCCAGCATGTTTCTGTTATCGTGTGGGTGCAAGCGTGTACTTGGCGTGTCCGCTTACTTGTACTTTGGCATTGGTGCAGTCGGGGACTTGGTATCTGAGCTCGTTGGCACTGGAGTGCGACTTGGGAAGTAGAAACGGATAAGACAGAGAGCGATACTTTGGCTTCATGATCTGTAGGAGGGAACGAGATGTTCGGCACAGAGAAGGTAAATATAGAGGCGGTTTGAGGAGAAGTGGAAAAGCAGGGAGGGAAGTTGGTGCCATGGAAAACAGGAGTCTTTTTTTTTCCACCGATCCAGCCAACAAATGTGCAGTGATGTAGCCAGTTCAGCGTTTCCCTTCAATTTCACATCGGTTTCCCCGTGTTTCCTGTAATTACAACCCTGAATTTGCCATACTGTAAAAAAATATAAAAATAAAAACAACATTAACAACTCTACAAAACTAATCCTGCTCTACATCCCTGTGTGTGATGGCTGAGATGCATAGTGTGTGTGTGTGTGTTCACGTGCCTTCGTGAAGTTCCAGCGCTGGATGAAGTGTCTGGCCGCATCCCGGGCGGCTCGGCCATGAACCACCGAGGCGATGTCGTGCCAAGGCATTCTGGGTTGGGTGTATCTGTCGATGAAGTCTGCGCAGAGAGGAGGAGAGGGAAGGAAAGAAAACGAGGGGGAAAGGGTGGAAACGGGAGAAGAGAGAAGAAAGATCAGTTTCATATGCTGCTCAGATCTACTCGAGATTTTCCAGATTTCCCCACATTTGTATGTAAGAGAGGAAAAATCACAAGACTCAGACTTAGTACAGGAATGTGAACGGAAAATAATTTAAACCTGGCAAGAGTGGGAGCTTTTCAGAGTAAGACCTAAATAATGAATAGTGTGTGTGTGTGTGTGTGTGTGTGTGGTGTGTGTGTGTGTGTGTGTGTGTGTGTCTCAGACCATCAAAAGGTTTCTCCAGCTGGATCCAGTCCTTGTAGACGAAGTTGCAGTAGTCTTTTCCGTGCCAGAAGCGAGTGTTGCCTTGTAGTTCTCCAACACCGGTCTTCAGGCTTTTCACTGAACCACTCCCTGCACACACACACACACACACACACACACAAATGAAAACATTGTGGTAAAAGAGCTGCAATCAGAGTATATAGTGCTTTTATTCTGAGGATCTTTACAATGTTCCTCTGATTCATCCATTCTCACCCACACCAACACAGCATTGTCGAAGCGAGGTAGCAGAGGGTGTTTTTGCCAAAACATGAGGAGCTTAAAGTTTTCTTGCAACGCTCACTCACTCACTCACTCACTCACTCACTCACTCACTCACTCACTCACTCACTCACTCACTCACTCACTCACTCACTCACTCACTCACTCACTCACTCACTCACTCACTCACGCTCCACTGAACGTACCCGCACTGTCCACACTGCTGACACTGTCCGCGTGCTGCAGGGTGTGTTTCTGCAGGTGCTTGTACAGACTGAAGCGAGCCCGCCTATTGCGACCAATCCCCTTCAGCTTGGGTAATTCCACCGGGTCGCCGGGCGGCGTCCCTTGTCCGTTGCTCTCCGAGACGCAGTCGACAGAGGACACGCCCTTACTGGAGGAAGTGTTGGCGGATCCAGCCTGAGGTCATGGAGAAAAGTTATTGATAAGTTAGATAAGTTAATGAGGACAGGTTAAAGTCACAATTCAGGACTTATTCCCTTGGGACTAAATCAAACTTGCTGTATTTAGCATCCAGCTAAAGTTTGGATTGTAAATCTTTTGTTGGATTAAGGCTTAATGCTTAAAGATCAGTGGTGTAGAATGGAATTGATTTCTCCATTTTCCATATTCAAATCTTTTGTGTGGCGGTAACTTGGTTGTCTATATATCCACAGAGTGAACAGGAGCTCTGACCTGCTCCAGGGCCACGGAACGCGTCACACTGCCGACGTCCGTCAGCCGGTGCTCCCTGTCGTCCCAGCGGCCGTACGCCAGGTCAATCCCGCCCACGAAGGCCACCGATTGGTCAACGACAATGATCTTCTCGTGATGCGCCCACAGGTAGACGGAGGAGGAGACGTGGTCGGGATGACGCATCACCTGGACACAGCGCACGTGTATTTACACATTAAGACTAAATAAACTCATGGACACGGCACAAACAAACCTTCAGCCATACACACCTTGATGTTGGGGTGCAGGTGCAGGAGCGTCCTCTTGCTGTAGCCTGAGTTGATGCCCAGGGCGACCTCCACCTCCTTGTACAACATCACGAAGATGCGCACTCCCTGTTGCTGTTGGCCGGATGTTCATATATTATAATTTATTAACACTTATATATTAGCATTAGTGGAAGTAAATTGAAAGTAGAAATACCACTCTGTAGAAACAATCCCTTGATGTAATGAAGTCAATTTAGAGAAATTCTAGCAACAAAATAAGGGACTATGGCACAATTGCCAAGATCAGTCATATACACATTATATTTTCAGAAATGCACTGAGAGCAGAATCTTTGGTTTTTGGTCTAATTGTAATCTAATCTAATGCCAACTACTTTATATACTTTTGGGTTGGGCAGTTAATCTTTATCATTTTATCATTATGAGAACTGAAAGATGTTCTGTGTGAAATTTTGATTTGCAAAGCATCAAGCCTAAATTAAATATTCAAGTACAAGTACATTAACACTGTGTAGTAAAAGTACACAAATGTTTCAGCAGTGGTGGGATGTAACAAGTACATTTACATTGTTATAGTACTTAAGTACATTTTTCATGTATCTGTACTTTTAACCTTTACTTTACTACATACATCAGAAAAAATCCATAATCTCTAATCCACTATGATTTTACATTTCGTTGTGTTACACGTCCACATTGTTTTTATATTTTCAAAAGTGATCAACAACGGAATTGGTCCATTGATCCAATCAGAGCGGGCAGGTAAGATTAGACTCCGCCTCCTGCAGCAGCAGCATCACCAGTGACAAAACATTCAAACTGGATTCTGAAGAGGTCACAGCTGAGAGTCGGCCACAATAATGGTTGCATTAGGGAATAGACTTTTAATACTTAAAGAATATGTTAAAAGCAAGTACTGACTTACTTTTACTTAAGTAGAAAGCTAACGTGGTATTTTTCAATTTTACGTGAGTGCATTTTCGTCCATTTGTAAAATGAGTACTTCCCGCACCACTGATGCTCAGTAAGGAACTCCTAACCCGAAGCACATGAAGTAATGGAGGAGTCTTGAGAAGTCTTGAGACCACACGAGGAGGAAACTCCCCCCCCCACAGCGTAGGCAGGTGAAACCTCGGAACACTCACTGCTTTGCGTTTGAGGATGCAGTCCAGTCTCCACCTGTTGCCCTCCACCACAGGTCTCTTCAAGAAGATCTCTGGACTCAGCCTGAGGACGGGTGAGCGAGAGAAATGACTCATTACTTCAAACATAGTAAAAAACATTCATGGCTACCATCATGTTTTCTACGCTTTCCGTGTGACTGACGTGACATAATGATTATAGTGTCATGAGTCGCTCACATTGGCATCCTGAGCCCACATGTCTGCAGAGCCATTGGCTCACGTTACACAGGCTGACACCTCATTGGTTAAGACCTTAAGCCCAGCGATTACTGCTTTGGAACAGAGGGATTTCAGCCACGCCAAACATTTGAAATTACAATGGCGTGGCAAATGTCAGTGTGTCAGTGGAGCCAAGTACAGGGTTTATTTCCAATTGAGACAACTCTAATACAAGACAGTTAAAATATGTTTTACATCGAATACAGGCAAAAAAAAGTATATTTACTATGTGAAGGAGTTGATATTACATTAGATTGAAACAATATTTCGGGTTGATGGTTACCATCAATTTCACAAGATTTAACACGAGAACATTTGGATTTTTCATTGTTTTTTGCATTTCAACACTTCAGGTCATGTGAGGGGTCAGATATTAATTTCTCAGACGGCGAACATGACTCCTTCGAGTTAAACAACGGGCAGTTCAGCAGAGACAGAGCGAGACAAAGGAGACGTGGTGCGAGCGTAAACAGATACGGAGGCTGTGTCTTTCTGTCACTGCGTTTCTATTCTCAGTGTGTGTGTGTGTGTGTGTGTGTGTGTGTGTGTGTGTGTGTGTGTGTGTGTGTGTGTGTGTGTGTGTGTGTGTGTGTGTGTGTGTGTGTGTGGATGAGGCTGTAATTAGAGCCGGGCCCATCACGGAGCCTTGCAGAGAGCCAGGACTTGTGGGTAATACATAATGTAATGTGCAACAGCGTGTGCTACACTAACCGGGTGTCGGTGTGGATTCATCAGCTTGTTCTTTGGAGTAAAGTCTGATGATAAGCCAATAAAACTGTGTAACTTCATATTTATCTGTTGCAGGATACTATTCTTACAGTATTATCCGTATATATATATATTTTGTAAAGTAAAATAAACATGTGCAAAATACATAAAAACGTGTGTGTAGAGCAGATGTGTCATTTGTGTAATCTGACTTTACCCTGTCCTGTGAGGTCTAGTCTTTTGGGCACTTTTTTGTATTTTTAAATTAGGTATTGACCGCAGAGAGATTGGAAACAGGAGGAAATAGAAAAGTGAAAGTGAAACTTAGAAAAGGTTCCATAACTGAACTGTGAACGACGTGATTACATGGTAAACGGTGAATTTACTGCATTTATGTAGTGCTTTTAAAGACCACTCGAAGCACTTTACCCTACAAGTGACACTCGCTCATTCCCACCAGCATGCAGCGCTACTATATATAGTGTCATCACACATCTCACTCTCACACTGCTGAGACAGACACCAGCCGGAAGCGCCTTGGACCACTGGGGCAGTGATACACTTCTGCTTTATCAAACATATGATCCATGTTCGTATGTGTGTACTGTGCAGTTTGATGTGCTTGCCTGCTATCTCTGACTCAACGCTATCCCAGTGGAGTTGTTTGACATCTCTCGCTCTATGAAGCAGTTTATTTTAGGTCCCTGTTCTGTTTGTTTGTCTCAAACATGCACACGGACACACACGTGCACGCGCACAGAGGGGACGTTAGAAGCGATCGAGCCAGTAGTTTCTTATTATTCCAACTACAAGTGCAGCTAGTTCACATAGATCACATCTCTCCCTCACAAATATCAGTCCCCTAAACCTGCCAGATCCATGATTTATTCTCTAAAAAAAATGAAGGAAAAGTTTGAAAAATGCCACATCTCATAATGTTAAAGGGAAAAAATGTAATCTTGGATCTTTCCACTGATCCGGATCCGCCCCAAAATCGTATGGATTCTTTCCTGACCAGTATCACATCCTTCCACCAGGTTTTGTTGTACTCAAGTAGTTTATGCCGTAATCCTACAAAATGAAAACATAACCTCTGTGGTGGAGGTAAAACTGTCTTTGTATGTGTTTTTCAAGAAAGGTTATATATTCTAAGAAAAACATAACCTTTTTTTTCTTTACAAGCAGCTGTAATATCATATGGCAACTCATATGGTTTTCTGGTATCACAAAGCCGGCTCATTTTTAAGCAAGGTAGATCCCCATGGCAACCGATGCTGCACAGATAACCTACGATCAGAGAATCGAATCAAAACGTGTCAACTTCCCAAAGAGTCAATCAGGAACTTACAGTAAAGGGAGAATCACCAAAGAGCAAAGACGTCTTAAAGAGAGTTTGAACTTCATGTTACATTCTTTCCTCTTTGAAAGAAGTCGGCGCCTCACTGAGCCGATGTTTTGTCTTTTCTCTCTCGTCTGTGTTGTCACGCCTCAGTGCCGACAGCAAACACACGCGACTTAGACACCATGCATGTGCACACACAACACGGAACACACACTGAAACTCACCACCAGTCAGTGATAAAGATTTCCTCTTTAGCCTCCTCCAAAGCGTTGGCCACGTCCTCCATGTACGTCTTCCCATTCACGTACCTGCAATGAAATGTAACAATGAGCCAGAGTCGCTTGGGGAAAAGGTAAACACACATAGGGGGTTAGTTTTGAGAGCAGGACACAAACCCTGCGCTCGCACTCTAACAGCTTGTGCTTGGATTTGCTTTGCTTGTGCTCAAACTCTGATATTTAGATTTTTTTTATGGCTTGACAGATTTCCCGTGCTCCAGCTTCGGGTTTTTTTATCCTCGCACTCACGCTCTTGGACTTTTTTGTGCAATAAGTCTGTCAAATTCACCATCCAATAGAATCCCAGGTGTAGTGTTGACATATTAAACTGTCCTGTCCTCGTGGTGGTTGTGTGACCTTTACTTCTTTGAGAGGGGTTTTTGAGAACATCTGAACGTGTAATCAATAAGTCCTGCTCTCAATCTGAAAGAAAACAAACTCATAAAAGGAGCATGTACAGTGTTTCACGTTGTACAATATACAGTAAACTACTTCTGCCATTTCAGAGCTCACTCTCTGTTCATAGATTACCTCAGAAAATACCACAAAACCACAGAACAGGGTAACGAAAGGAAACGGTTCTGCTCAGTTTGCTGATTCTTTCGACTTTTTCACACGCTCACAGGCTTCATGCAGATTACATCAAAAATCACAGTGTCATCGTGACATAACTGTTGTTTAGACACAACTGGCTGTTTCCCCATCAGCAGGTTTGCGTCACGCTCTGTGTTGAGTACAAAGACGACGTAATGACATTATCACACAGATGACTCAATATCGCGGAATCTGCCAGCTGAGGGGGAGAGAACGCAAAGAAAGACCTGAAACCTGGCAAAACAGGCACCAGAGAGTTGACTGCTCAGAGCTCTATGGCACATTTCCATAGTTACCAGGGTAACGACTAACAGGGGAAGGCAGATCAAAATAAGACGTGTTGGAAATTAGTATTTTTGAACTTTGTATTTTTCTCCCCCCAGTGTGCGGCTTTCTTGTAGGATTGCGTCATTACGTGTTTTTCTGATCACGAAACCAGCTCCACCGGTCGCGAGGCTGTAGTTACCATTTGGCCGGGATGTTCTCCTCCTCCTGGGCAAAGGATCCGAAGCGGTGGTCCCGCAGGAAAGCCTTCCCGTGATTCCTCACGAAGCTCTCGACGCTCTGACCCCACCAGCGGGCGTGTCTGTAGCTGCTGCACTTGAACACCAGCGTCCTGCAGGGAGGGTGTGCACGGATACATACGCAGTGAAATAAACGTAGACATACCAGTGCTCTCTCTCTCTCACACACACACACACACACTGCTACGCATGAAAACAATCACTTTATTCTGATCTGATGTTTCTCGAAGCAGGAATTTGCGTTTTTCTTATTCAAAAGTGTGCATTTAGGTAGAAATAGCATCTTCTGAATCTATACTCAGGAGGATATGTGGTGATCAGGAGGAAGGAGTTTCTCCCTGGACCCGGTTCTAGGCTCATATTAAAACGGATGATAAATGATCATGAGTTTAATCTATGAATAAGTGATCCTCCAGTGATGCGTGAGGATATGGGTTTCCTCTCTGTTGTTGTTGTTTTTCTGGACTTATTCATTTATTTATTAGCTGTGCCGACTGCTCCTGTATCCTGAAAACAATAACACAGGTACCGACCCTTTCAAAAAACAATATAAAGTTAAATTAAAAACATAAATATATAAATAACCCTCTGATTAAGAGTGTTAAAAAGGAAACGAGTTAACCCCTCAACAGCGGATTTTAACAACAGCGTTAAAAGCAATGTAGCTGTAACTTTAAAAACTTTTTCCTGAGCATCGGTTGAAATGTTTCCTCGTCACTTCATGAAATGTATCTGGTTTTGGAGCCGGTGCTTAAAATGTATGAAGCAGGCTTTGGAAAAATCCAACAGGGAGAAGTTGAGGCACCTTCTTCACTAGAAAGTCAGAATCAACAAACCTGAAGACGAAGCAGCCTCAGTTCATTTTCTCCATCTCTATAAATATATTGATCTTCGACCACGAGTAAACAACACAAATAGGCACAACGGGTTTATGGCTGTTGTTGGAGGTTGTAGGAAAGTAATTCTCTTAAACAGTGACATCAGTTAGTTATAGTAATAATAATAAAACTTCTGTGTGAGAGCTGAATGAAGCAGACTGAAGAAAAATGTACCGCCTCTTTGGAACAAACTGACTTTATCACACAGAGTCTGGATTTTCCTTTGTAACGTTTATGTTTAGGTAGCATGAGCCTCACAATCCACACACACACACACACACACACACACACACACATATATATAGTAAGACATATAACCTGGACAGACTATCAACCCGGACTCCATGTTTGGTCTCTGTGTCTTTGGAGTCCATCTTGATGCTGAAATCTTTATCCAGCAGCAGGACGAAGGAGATGGCCCCTGAGTCTGGCTTCATGTACAGCAAACACGAGTCCTTCACCACCAGCCAGCTGCACAACACACACACACACAGACACACACAGTTGTCATTATTATCATGAAGATTGTATGCATCAGGATTTCTGAGTTGTTTTTTTCAGTGGCCTTCTCCGGATCTCGCAGTGTTTCTTACTGTTCTTGTTTAAAGGAACAGTGTAGGAAGATAACTATCATGGGGATGTAGGTGGATGGGCCGAGCGTTTCAAACATGTGGGATCTTCTTGTGTGTGTGTGTGTGTGTGTGTGTGTTGTCTTTAGAAAATAACAAGTCAAAACAACTGCTCACATAATAATTTGGCTGCGATAAAGAGAAAGGGAGAGAAACAGAGGAAGAGAGAAGAGCGTGTGCACACACACACGGGTCGAAGGTGCTCGTGAGCAAACAACACACATGAACACAAAGTCACATGACGGCCGAAAACACTTATTACAACATTATTCTTAGAATATTTATAATATGTTTGAACGTACAATGAACGGTCGCTGGGTTTTCACACCTACACCCTGACAGTTTCCTGCCAGAAATCTGAGCCCGGAATGATTTATTTCTTTTGTGCACAGCATCCGTCACACCTACATTCTTGACAAGTGTGGTGGTTAAAATCACACAATTCTTTGTATTGAAAGAATTGTGATTCAGAGCCGCAAAACGTCCATTGTCGTATATTTGCATGATTACATGTAAAAAAGAGAGAGAGGCTGCAACAAAAAGCTCAAATTAAAGCTTCAGTTAAACTCAAAAATCCTTTGTTCATCCCTCAAGAGGTGTTTAAGGGGCAATTTGATCATAGTGAGTTTGTGTGTATGTGGTAACTAAAAGAATAGGAGGTTGAATATTAGGCCCTTTACACACATGGTATTAACCTACATCCTGAATCTGTCTCCTGTGACTTGTGATGGGATCTCACTTCCCTGCTCTGTATGCAAATGAATACGTTGACAGGTAGTATTTGACCCAGTCTGAGTTCACACATGTGTCTGATGTCACTGTTAGTGTGTGTCTGTGTGTCGGTATGAGAGAGAGAGAGAGAGAGGAGTCAGGGGGCGCTGGATGAATCTCGTGCAGCTGCAGTGAAGACAGATTTCACCAATTTTAGAAAAGTATCATCATGTCGTGGTCAAAACAAAATCAGCGTATGGGCACAGTTAGGAGTAAAAATAGTTTCAGTTCATAGTGAAACCGTAGCGGGTCGGAGGAAGTCAGCTGAGTAAACAGTCCACCTCTGAATGTGGTCCGGCGTGATCGGATCGCTGTAAGATCTGAGTGCGTTCACATCTGTACTTAGACCAGGACCAAGATAGATGAAGTGAAAGAGGTAACCACAGACCGTTTGGACCAGCGGTAGCAGGCCTGGCTGTGACCACAGCAGTTCATGCCAGGGATACGATGTCCGCCTGAGCGCTTATAGATCATCCCTTCCCTGGAGGAGATAGAACAGAAAACGGTCAAATATCTCAATTAACGCATTTCGAGAAAGTATCTCAGGAGGCTGAGATTTCAGCTCGAGCGCTTCACTCTATTGTGATTTAGCATTTGTCGTCCTGACTGAAGGAACTGTTGTTAGAGCTCAAGGGGACTGAAGGAGGAGAAGATGCTCACAGTCCTTTGGGTCCCAGGTCATGAATGAAAGACAGCTGGCTGATGTCAATGAACTCCATCTGAGAAAAGACAGGTAGAGACAACGAGAGGCTTCACACACTGACTCTCACGTGGACGAATCAACACACGACTCGGTGAGCAGCCCGTCGCGCTCACACGTCCACCTGGAAGCGACGGATATTACGTTTTTAATGATGCACAATATTGTTTCATCAGCACACGACGGGAACAATGAGGCAGTTAAAGTAATGATGATGATCTATTTTGATGTTCATTCGTAAGTACGATTAAATGAAGATAACATTCAGGACACTAAAGCTTACATGTGTTTACTCAAAATATAAGATGGGTCTGATAATATAGTCACGTGGCTGCGTTCAGGGGCGTTGCTACCGGGGCCCTGAGCTGAGAGGGGGCCCCCCCTTAAGAATGGCTGAATATGTTAGTCCACAGCAACGTGATTTTGTGAGTATCCCCTTAAATACTATGATCAGCTAAACGCAGGACACAACTATGACACCCTGGTGGGAGACCCCCATAATTTGGATAATAAGAGAACCCTTTGTGGACTAGATTGATGTGGTTTGCTATCGTGTGTCTTGAGGGGTGGGGTTCTGGTGTAGGGCCCCTGGGTCCCTTTCGCCTGGGGCCACCCACGTCTCTTTAAACGCTCTTGGTGTTTTGGATAATAACAGAATAAACAGAATAAAATGAGCTCGGCAAAGAAAACAAACAGTAAGTACCGTCCTGAAAGTGTTTAAAAGATAAATGACGGAATTTTTTTATGTATTCTCTAGAAAACAAATAAGAAACTTCATCTTGTGTGTTTCTCGCTGATCTGTTTTCGCCCAGGGCATCGAACCTGCGCTCAAGGGTTGTTTCAACATGTGGTTATAATATACATACAGTGTGTTAACATGAAGCAGACTCGGTGTGATGGGTAAACACACACGACTAGCTGGGTCAACACGATGTTTATGTTTAGTGCTTAGTATGATTACTCACAGTATGGTGATATTTGCGGTACATGGCCATCCTCAGCAGCTTGTTCAAATAGTCTTCTAATTGTCTCTGTAGGGGACACACACACACACACACACTCGGTTTTGGCCACTGTGAGTATTTTAATGACAAAATCCATGCATGTAAAAACTGACTGACAGGCGCACGCACACACACACACACACACACACACACACACACACACACACACACACACACACACACACACACACACACACACACACACACACACACACACACACACACACACACACACACACACACACACACACAGATATACAAAGACTTCATTACAATGGAAAAAAGGCGACTGCCCGGAGAGCTCCTTGCATTAAAAGGGATAGTTCACTCATTGTATGGACTTAAACACTTAACCCCCCCCCCCCCCCCCCCCCCATCGGCACAGTGGTGTGTAGATAATGAGTGGATTTTCATTTTGGGGTGAACTATCCCTTTGAGATATCACAAGGGCTGACGGCTCTGCGACGTACCCTCCTGCTGGAGACCTGCTCGTCTCGCACCAGATCGTCCACCCCGCCCCTCGGCAGGGAGGGCATCTCGCTCACCTCGCTCTTCCTCACCGTCCTCCTCCTCACTGTGTGGCTGAGGCGGCGCGTGGGAAAAACATTAAGATGCAAAGTGGGTTTATTTAGTAAAACACCTTTGCCAGAGCAAATAAGGAAAAGGTTAAAACTCATCACCTTCCAGGTTCAGCTTCTTAAGTAGTATTTGTCTTTTTGTCTAAATTATGTAACTGGAACACTGTGCTTTTAAAATGCTAATCGTTATTCAGTGTGTCTATGCACCTGTGTGTGTGTGTGTGTGTGTGTGTGTGTGTGTGTGTGTGTGTGTGTGTGTGTGTGTGTGTGTGTGTGTGTGTGTGTGTGTGTGTGTGTGAAAATTCTTTCAAGAAGTCACTTATCTCCCATTTGGGAAGAAAAACCTGAGGTTCAATTCCAGAATCAAGACTTGTTTTTTTTTAGCTCATCTTTAGCACAACTCTTCAGCAAAAGAATGTAAGTCAGTGCAACAAGCCGTGTGCACTTGTCTGTGTTTGCACGTGTGTGCGTGTTCATGAGGGAAGGTCAATCTGTGTGTGTGTGTGTGTGTGTAGGCGCCAACCTGCGCGACGGCAGCGGTATCCTCATGAAGGTCTTGTACGTCCTCAGCTCCCTGTGCAGCTCCATGAAATGTTTCTCCTTCCTCTTCACCACCCAGGTGAACTCGCCGTGCTTCAGCTCAATCTTAAACACGGCTGGCAGAGACTACACACAGACACACAACACGCAGGGGCGACGACAGGCAGCGAGTTAGTGTGTGTGTACGTGTGTGCGGGAAAGTGCTTAGAATACAAATGGTCAGGTTAAATGCTGCATTAGAATGTTTTTAGTTGCTTAAGATGTGACAAAAATCAAGCTTATTAAACTGTCACTAAACTGATATCATTCAGAGCATTTGACACGTAATTAATATGAAAATGTCATAGTTCCCATAATAAAAACAACTCCGAATAAGGCAGGAGGAGCCTCTTAGCTTGGAAAGACAGGACGGTAGCAGCACCTTGTTGACGCTCCTCTGGTGCGACAGGTTGAAGCGGTCCTGAGCCGTGGTGAATCTCTCCACCTCCAGGATCCGGGCGGTGATGGGCACGGTGGGCAGGTAAACCGTAGCGCTGGACTCCTTGAAGCCCACCGTGGCATACACGGCTGAAAACGGGATACGACAGTCCCCTGGGAGGGAGGAAGGAGGAAGGAGGAGAGGTGGCTGCTTAGTGTGGTTTCTCTGGTTTGTGCATGTAGGAGTAGCTCGGGCTGCTGAGGATGAGAGGAGGCTGCTGCACTGAGAAGTCGGCCTCTGTGCTTTTCTAGTTTGCAGCGTGAGGGCAAATGCTTCTGTTTATTCTCCGGTAAAGTTTCTGAGATCTAAATTACGTAAAGGAAACAAATCCACCCTTGTACACATGCACTGTTCGATTCCTGGTGAAATCGAGTGAGAATTCAATGTGATCGCTGCGTCTCTCGAGTCGTTTTCAGACGTGAACTCTAGATAATGTGCAGACAATCAGGTCCGGTCATTCTCCGGACTTTGCCCGTGGGATATGAAGAACGCGGCAGGAGAACGTCCTGGTCAGATGCGAAACCAACAGGAACATCTCCAGAGAGCGTACAGGTGAGGGGAGGAGCCTGGGCGGAGCAGCAGGAGGCAGGAAATAACGTTTAAATGACCAAAAGCTCGCCAATCTCCTCGTCCTTCCAAGGTGGACATCTTCGCCTACGTTCTTCTATGTGATGCCACCTTTTTTTATCCTGATTTGTGTTCCTGCTGGATTCTCACTCGGACATTATCCAGACTTTGTACTCAGGAAACACTCTGGTTGAAGTCAAAAGCAACTGACTCGGACATTTGCTCGTTGGCACATGCAGCCCCTGCGGATCATGGCAGCAGCTTCACTCTGCCTTGTCTACCTCTTAGAGACCCTGGGGACAACCCGAAGATGACAGACACATCTCTGGGCCTTCATTGCCACATACATCCTCTTTATGAAAGACAAACCTGTTTCATACTCAGACATGTTCGGTTCCCTCTGAATTGAATCTCCTCTTACCAAATTAAAGGCTTTTCATATGAATACCTGCTTTGTTTGGTCTTGAATGGTTTCCCAGGTATTATTCATATTTATTACACAGCATGTTGTTTTGTACACACACACACCCTTACACACACACACACACACCACGCGCGCAGACATACCTAAGTTTCCGTCATAGTCGATGTCCTCTCCTTCCCCCATGTCCAGCTCTCTGGTGTCCAAGCTTTCCACAAGGTCGGCCATCTTGATACCGTCGTGTGCGTCTGCGCCCGCCGCGGTGTCAGAGACTTCCGATTTTACCAGGTTGAGGCTGCTGGTCGTTTGCTGGTCCTTGCCCAGCATGTTTAGCAGTCAGCCCACAGAGCAGGGTGCGCCTAGAGGAGAGAGAAGAGATCCTTTTTAAATCATCTACATGATAAATATAAACTCATTTGACTTTTAACCGTCCATCCGACATTGACTTCTGATCCTATCATGACCGGTTCGACGAGACCTGGATGTTCTATAATCACATAGAACTACAGGTATGCTGGCTCCAGCTATACACACAGACATGTAGATACATTTCAAATGAGGCAAGACTTCAGGACACCTGAGCACCAGAATGACAAGGCTTCCAAAATACAGTGTACCTGTAGAAAACCCCATGTAGGCACAAGGAGCAGCAAGAGAACTCCACACAGAAAGGTCTGAGGTTCGAACCCAGAACCATCCTGACGTACTTCCCCGAGATCACTAACCAAAAATCTCATGCAAGAATATTTGGAATTTTCGAAACACCACCATCTGTCCTTGGTTTCTCAGTTAGAATATTGTTTGTTCTGGGATTTACTTGATAAAGGTCAGGGTCAGAGAGTCAGAGGGTCAGAGACCTAAACACTGGTGTGTGAGTAAATGATTTCCTGAATTGTTTCCCCTTGTGCTTGAGGCGCTGACTTTGAGGTTTGGCGATATTCTCAGGAAGTAAACTCGTCGGTGGTTTAATCACATTGTGCGCTTCCTTCATCGTGTGCTTCCTTGTCATGCACAGCACATCGTCTACCCTCCAACCCACAGGTGAGGTGTTGCTTTGCTAATAAATCACATGTTAGTCAGTATTGTGACACACACACACACACAGTCTGACACACTGACTAAACACTCCTGTTCCTCAATCAGATGTGTAATCATGAGTTTAGAGACAATTAATCCCCTTCATTTCTCTAAGGATGAAGCATTGAGGAAAAGTTGATCAGGACACCTTTAAGAATGACTTCATAGTTTCTGAGCACGGTGTTTGGGAGTCGTTTCCATGGGAGGGAAAGTTGGTGATGAAGCAACCTTGGTGATGTCATTTGAGACAGCCGTATGCCCCTGTGTGACTTCAATATGTCCACCTGTGTCTGTGTGGTCGAGCTGCACTAACAAAGCACCAGTTCACACTAAACAGTCAAAATACTCAGTAGTCTGCTTTAGTTTCACTTTAACCTCGCCGATACACGCAATACCTCTGAGAACATGTGTATTTATATAAACAAATAACGATTTCAAAAACCTGTATAACAGGGACATTACGCCCTGAGTGTAAGATCCTGCATCACTAAGAGAGACAGGGTGTGGAGCGGTATCAGTGATCTGCATTTCGTGGTCTCCAACCTTTTCTAGTCAAAGGGTAAAAAGAAAAAGGAAAAACATGAAACACGAGCCATGAAACAAACGTCCCTCTGAGTCAACACAAGAAAAAGGAGACTCGGGAGGAGACAGGAAAGAAGAGACAGAGCAGCTGCCGCGGCAGATAACACTCTGACAGGAGATTTTAATATAAGTGTTATTGAAATGTTATCTCCTATTGCCATACATCACCGTGGATCCCTTTCTCTGTCAGCTGGACTTTTATTTTCAGTACTTTTCCTCTCTGCTGTATTTTAAAAGGGATAGTTCACCCCAAAAAAAACGAAAATTCACTCATTATCTACTCACCACTATGCCGATGGAGGGGGGGGGGGTCTCCGCAGGCCCCCATTAATTCTAGACTACCTCACCAGTGCCCCGCCCCCCACACAACCTATCCTTATATTAGAAATGACCTTAGAACCAAGCAGTCAAAGGTATTGTGAGTGCGGTAATAATGTTCTGATGTATAAATGTCACAAGTGGAACAGCGTGTTGTCTTGTTGCTTTGAGGTTAACCGCACTAAAGCACGAGGTCTCCTGTGATTCATCAGATTTCCAGACTGTTTTCTCGGAGGCGCTTTGGAGCCGGAGCAACGCGTGAAACACAAATCAATTGTTTCTGTACCGTCAGTGAAGGCAACGCAAAATCAAACACTCCGAGACTCACACAGGTTGGAATAGAATAGAACAGTGTCAGTGCATCACACAAAACACACAATAGTTAATAAGAGAATAAGAAATGAACAAATACATACATATCGATTTTAAATCATAACTTGTGAACACAGTGAGATAACGTGTTCCCCGTTATCCGTCTCAGAAGCGCTAAATTCTTCTGTTTGGAGCTAAAAGTGTTCGTGACAAGTAAATAACACATGAGCCGATATACAGCAGCAGCTCGACAGCAAACATTCCCACTCAGCTGAACAAGATCCAACACGCTCGCACAGTCAGAGGAGCCACCAGCAGTCCCCGTGTTGCCTGAAGCGCCGGCGTGTCTGTCTGTTTCCACCTGTCCCTGTGAAGTCTTCTCGTTCATTCAGTTTTTTCTAATTTGGGCTTATTTTACTCACGCTCGGGGGCTTAAGACAATCATTAGTCTTTTTTTAATCAAAGAAAATGCTGAGTATGAATCACGTTGCCGTCGCTGTTAATCATTTTAGTTACTCACAGGAACATTCCTGAACATGAAGTCATTGTTTTTCACGTTCCCAGGCGGAGTTTTCTGTGTCCAATGCTCGAACTTTCACTTTGCTCCGACCACACGGAGAAGAGCTTTTTCACACAGCTGCCAATGGTGACGTGTCTAAATTTGTCGATGTGATATAGAGTGAACTTTTTTCCCCTATTTCCCCCCCTTCGATGAACAACTGCAGGAAAACTTAAATGTTGAAGCGTGGAGGCTGCGTGCTGCATAACACAGGCTGCAGCAAGTCTTTACATCATCTACGTGGAACATAAATTAAAGAGGAGCGAAAGCAGCCAAGGAACGAAAAATGAAACTCAAAATGTAACCTTTGCTTTGCATCATAAAAAAAAGAACATGACTTAAGTTGTTTGGAGACACGAGATGCATTAAATCATTAAAATCCAGCCAAGCACAATGGCTGAACTTTTGTGCAGAGTGCGTGCAAACTCCAGGAGAAGTATTTATGACAGAGCAGTTATCTCCCTGCTCTAAGAATACCCGTGACCCCCCACAGGCCTGACCCCACAGAGAGGCTGACTGCAGAGGAAGCTGGATTTCTGCATGTGTAGACTCGGATGTCGCGCACGTGCACAAACTCCGTCCACACAGCCCCGATGGGACTGAGCGGAGGGAAGACAAGTGTACGTGATGGTCCTTGGGGAGTTTGGAGGAGTTATCTCTGTACTCCATTCGACGTGGAAATACTTCCTGCTTCCTGTCCTGTTGCCATGGCGACGGTTGTAACAGCCAGCGAGCGGCGTACAAAGAAATATCAAGAGAAGCAGCTGAAGGAGCGTCCGCCTCTTCCTTTATGTGCCTCCGTCCCTCTGAAAATGTGATTTAGTTTAGAATCAATAAGTCGTGAAATCCTGAGGAAGATATGGAGAAAGGAAAAAGTTGAGTGGGAGAAGAACTGTCGAGGTTTGGCAGGCGGAGAAAACAAAAAGATGGCATAATAACAGCAAAGTGGAAACTCGCCGTCCTGTTCTGCACGTGACACATGGGAAACGTAGTCTCCTGCCACTGTCCGTGCAGGGGTCAACCATCGTAATCTCATCGAGTGACATTTAGATCAAATTTGATTTTGGGATCAGAGTGTGTCCCGATGGAGGAGAGAGAAAGTTTCATCCCAACTTCTAACAAGGTCTTGATGTATTTAATAGATGCTTTATATCTATTTACCCTGATTATCCACATGTTCACACTGTGTATATTCTGTTTACACTTTATACATTAGTTTTTACTTTACATTTGTATATCTCCTTATAAGTACTGCATGCTGCTTCTTATTACTTTCCTGATGTTAATTCCTGACTGCGTTCTTGCTGCTGTAACGTTGCAAATTTCCCCACATGTCTTATCTCATCATGAACTTCTACTTCCCTGAAATATCCTAATAACTGTGTTGTTACACAAGACTGTTTAGTTTGCATTAGAATTAACCTCCAGGGACAAATAAACTCGTTTTGTAGCGTCAGACGGCTTCACTGGAGTGTTTGGATTGTGAAAAACAAAACATATTTGTTTCTAACTTAATAAAAACAAGTGTTACATTTGTTTTTAAATATGCTAATTTCTAGTGGAGCGTTAAATAAGACGACGAATACCAATCCCTTGTCTTTTTGTTTAAAGCTGCTGCTGCTGCAGGTTGTTGGTTGAGCACAAATACTTCAAATACTTTGGAAACATGTCTATATGCTTTGTTGCCCCGTGGGAGCGTTGACACCATTTACGCTAAAGATTAAGCCAGAGCCAGGAGGCAGTTATCTTAGCTTAGCATAAAGACTGGAATCTGCTTTAATAAAATCCACCCTTTAAGCAACTTTACAGATCCCTCATTAAAACAAAAATCGCGTGTGGTGGCTCCATATTTAACGGACAGACTTGTCTTTGGTATTGATGAGTGTATTAAAGTATATTATGTGTGCAAAACTATTCCTTTAACTTCACATGTAAGTAAAAAAATACTTTATTTACTTCTAAACATTTCCGGGTTAGGGTTACGCTGGTTCAACATATTGATTTATTAACAAGTCACCAATTCTAAATGTAGAAACATTAATATGAGTATGACTATTGATGTTTAAAGTTGAATAAGTACTCCAGGTTACACAGTATTGATATTGGATTAACACCCAACAAAACTGTGGAACTTATCCAACAACACACAATGGAGTCATTCATCCGTCACACCCATTCATGTCCCGCTGAGACGGCAGGAACCAGGACGATGTCGGGCAAGGTGCGCTGGTTTTTGTTTTTCCGGTAACACAAGTTGTTGTGTTGTAGTTATTGTCCCTAATTTGGTGTCACCCAGCCTCCTGAGATGAAACATAAAACACAACACTTCCCTCTGTGGTTTTGAAATAAGAGACGACACACTGGTTGGCCTGTTTTTCTCGCAGCAGATTCTCTGGTTTGTCTTTGTTTGCGCTGCACGGGAAGGACCCACAAGAGACACATGGGAGGGAACACAAGGTCACCGCGACCATGTGTTATCTCGGCTGTGTAGCTGCTGCTGCCGTCCCAAAAATTAATTTTAGCTTGGAAGTTCAGTGTCTTGCAGCCACAATTCCCGAAACTCTTTCCTTTTATCACAAATTGTATTCCAGAAAAATATGTCCTCACAAAGGTTGTGGGGGGGGGGGGGGGGGGGGGGGTGAATTGTGAGAACACTGCTCTTGTCTGGGAATAAAGTGAGAAGTTATTTCTCTCTGTCAGGTGGGATTCCCCCCCCCCCCCCCCCCCCCCCATGCTGTGGCTGCTGGAGCTGAGTTGAACCCGCGTATGAACTCTTAATCAAATCCATAAAGTCTGCAGGGAAACAGTGTCCTCGCCCCCAGAGCTGCATGGGGAATGTTTACATTTCCAGGGCGGTACAATTATTATTTCAATATCAAGCTGCATCAAGATTCATGAATTATGAATTATGCGTCGTCTATTTATGGATGTGCAACGACGACGACCTCGACATTTACACAGCGAAGCCCTCTTATGGTTTTTAAAGACCTCGTGGACTCGTTGTCCTCTGGGTGGCAGACGACCCTCCCGCTCGCTGATGTGCACACACGCGTCCGCACGGCACCGCAAAGACAAACGTAAACACGGCCTTGGCGTTTTTCGCAGACCGTGCGGTGCCAAGCTCTCCGTGGCGCAGATGGTACGAAGCGAGGAGGGAGAGAGGATGGAGGGAGGAGTAGCAATGAGAGAGGTCTGTGACACCTCTCTCTCTCTGCCCACACTACAGCTGCCTATTATCTAATCCTTCACACCATGGATGGGGGGGGGGGGGGGTCGTCAGAGAGAGAGAGGCAGAGAAAGCAAGACACACAGTAGACGCCAGAAAACGAGAGAGAGAGGGAGCAGCCGTCGTCATCGTCCAGTGGCATTCTGCTGGCGGTGACACAAGGAATCATTGTACTGACGGAGTGCGGGAACTGCTCTCTCTCTCTCTCTCTCTCTCTCTCTCTCTTTCTCTCTCTCTCTCTCTCTCTCTCTCTCTCATCCAAGCCTGACTCGGCCCGATCCAGGCAGCCAAGTTTGAGCCTGGAAATTACCAAACTATGACTCGTGTGCTTGCCCCGCTGAAGAGACTCTGACTCACCATAATTACAGGAGCAGGCCAGAGAGTCTCACCCAAACAGTCCATTTCATTCAAGTGACAGCCTCCAGCCTCCAGTTCGGTCCCTGAGATTTATTCTGC
This sequence comes from Reinhardtius hippoglossoides, assembly GCA_006182925.3. Classification (NCBI taxonomy): domain Eukaryota; kingdom Metazoa; phylum Chordata; class Actinopteri; order Pleuronectiformes; family Pleuronectidae; genus Reinhardtius; species Reinhardtius hippoglossoides. Next base: position 5,302,048 of record CM031679.1, read on the forward strand.
CTCTCCACAGCAATGAAGCAGAGTGGTTTCTCGATCGTGATGGCAATAGCAATACCAAACAAACATCAGCTGCATGTCTTTCAATTACCTTTGCACCATTTCATCCACAGACCGGCCTGCGGAGAGAGGTTTAGCTAGAACGGTTTTCTGTGGATCATCTAGAAACACAAGGATATTACCCAAAGAAAAGATGGGCTGTTGAATATTTATATGTAATATCACAATCGGCATAAAGTTTAGAACCTCGACAAACCAAATCAATCGATCATTACAATTGAATTTGTATAGCCCATAATCACAAATCACAATTTGTCTCATAGGGCTCAACAAGGTGCGACATCCTCTGTCCTTAACCCCCCCCCACAAAAAAAGCAATTGAGGGCAGGAGAGGATACATTTTTGCGCAATACAAATAAAAAAATAATTGAACTGAATTGAAGAGAAACCTGGGGTTGTTTTTATTTCCCTCTATTAATGTGGAGTAGTAGGCAGCTCTGGCATGGAGGAGGGCCTTCTTGATGGCCTTCATGATGATGATGATTGATGATGATGATGATGATGATGATGATCTTTAAAGTTTGCAAATGTCCTGGATGTAAATAACTAAGAATTCGTGGCACAGGAAATTAAGTGGAGCTGCAAACGAGCCAAGAAATCAGCTCCTAGGATTACAAAAATGGAGGCAGTTCTGATACATGGACAAGAAATAGATGTTCTTCCTGCAAATATGTCATTTCTACTTTTTGCACGTGATGGAGTCGACCTCCTCTGCATTCTTAAATCCGAGCAGTTGCTCTTCTCCGTGTATCTTCACCACAGCAGCAAACACACTGAGAGCGTCTGCTGCACAACAATTAGACGTAAACCTCTTGTTTATAGAGGGATCACGGAGAGAGAGCGTCAAGAGCCGAGGATCTGGTGAATCATGCACCCTTCAAATATCAGCTCGGAACACTTTCATGATGTAACGGTCAGTCAGAGACGGACCTCCCTCTCTTCTCACTGTAACGGCTCAGTCAGTGTTTCGTACGCCTTTGCCCAATGCGCTCTGCGATCAGGGTTAAGGAACATCTGTAACTGGGTAAGCTGCAGAAAATATCCATGGGTTACACCATGATTATTATTATGATTTAGAGTCGTAGGCAGAGTGGTGGATTGATTGAAGCACGTTTGGTCTTAGCACATAAACCCGACTCCTCCTCACATCTGCTGTCTGCCTCAATTATTCCAGCGTCTCCACCGGTTCACTGACTGTTCAACGCAGTGTTTACGTCATTAGAGCCGTAAACAAGCAAAGCACTATCTTCAGACACAGCTAACGGATCTTTATTAAAAAGGGCCATTTTTTATTTAATCTACTTTTATGTTTTTATGACTGTGGGTAGAGCGAGAGTACTTGTACCATGTAAGTAATAAAAGCAGTTTGGTAATTTATGATCAACACTATATCTTTTTCCGCCTCTGTCTGATAGATGTCAGGTGTGTCTGCGTGTGCATATAAAGATATATAAAAAACCATAGAAGCATAAAGGCTCGCTGGTTTAAGCAACACAGCTACAACTAACACAATTTACAATGTGTGTGTTAGATTAACAGTGTGTGAATGATCCACCAAGGCGGTGGGGGCCCCCCCCAAATCAAATTCTGCTTAGGGCCCCATAGAGGCTAGGGCCGGCTCTGGGAACGGTGCACTGAAAGCTGCACCGACAGTTTGCTACTGTGCAATCCAAAAACACAATGTTTAAATCACCCACTATTCCCCACAGGAGCCGACACAGACACTAATGTGCAGCACTAAAAATACTTCACATACCTCCCACCCTCCCTGAATGAACTCTGCGATGAAGTTTAAAATCCTGTTACATAACTTTATTTCTTGAACTTTGAAAAAGAAAAAACTGCAAAAAGGTGCAGTTAATGTGTGTGTGATGCACGTCAATCATTAATTGACATGCATCACACACACAGGCTGGCACCACACGGAACGGGTCGATGAAGTTTAAACACACACACACAGACACACAAAGACACACACAGACACACACAGACTTGGAGCCTGAGGCAGGAATAACAGCAATAGCTCAACAGAGAAGAATTGAGGTCGTTGACATGAGCAAGAGGAAGAGTGCCGCATGCCAGAGGTCAGGATGGTGTGTAACAGTTCCAAAGAAAACAGAAGAGGAAGAAGAAGAAGAAGAAGAGAGGGAGAGGTGTGGGGGGGGCAAAATATCTCCCATGGCATTCCAGCTGTAGCTTTCACAACAGGGTGTGAGGAGGAGGAGGGAGGGGGGGCTCTCTCTCTCTCTCTCTCTCTCTCTCTCTATATATATATATATATATATATATATATATATATATATATTACACCTGTGCAGTGACAAACAACACTTGTTGCACTGTTTTCATTATGGAAACCTGCACAGCTGAAGGTGAAGAGCCAGGATACTTGTGTGTTGCTGCCATGATCAGACCCACAAAGATGAACACGTTATCATGTTGGATACATATTTGCTCTGTGCAGCAACACAACAGAGACACACACACACACACACACACACACAGCTCCATGTCTGTTCCAATGCAAATACACAGAACAGTGCATGAGAATAAGCAACACATGATCCTACTTGATAACCGGGATAACACAGGGACACATATCACACACCCCCAGCACACACCCAGCACACACACTCACACACACACACTATGGACGCAAATAGAACACACACACACTCACACACACACAGACACAGAACAGTAGCATGAGAATAAGCAACACATGATCCTACTTGACAACCCCACAACTGAGGAGTGTCATTGACACAGAGGCACATATCACATCCCCCCCCCCCCCCCCCCCCCCAGCATACACATACACATACTATGGACGCAAATAGAATAGAGCACACAGACAGACACAGACAGACACACACACACACACACACACACAGAGGAAGACTTCACCAACCTGCTCTGTCTGTGGACGCACAGCCCACATGTTGTGTTATCAATCCACTTGGCTTCACTGTGTGGACAGCAACACTAACACACACTAACACACACTAACACACACACACACACACACAGTCTGTGGAGCTGCAGACACACAACAACTCTGAGCTGCTTCTCTTCTCCAACTCTGGAAAGTGTGGCTGAGAAAACCCAACTCTCAGAGAGGGCGGTGTCCGCAGAACTCCGGGCCAATCACAGCAGCGGGTTCCTCCCACAGGCCTCTCTCATTGGAGGGGGAAAAAAAGAAGCGTTGGTGTTTTGTTGAAAGGAGGAGGAGACATTGACGCTGGCCCCGCCCATTATGTCATAGTTACTTTGCTCTGATTGCACTAAAGGTGGGTGTGTGTACGTGTGTGTGTGCGCGTGTGTGCGTGTGTCTATTTTGATCTGCACAATAACGGTAATGAATATAAGGTAAATAAAGCTAAATATCATAATGTGTTTGTGTCAATTTAATAAAACATACGGGGTTGTGGGAAAGAAGAGAGAGAAGGAGGAAGTAAAACAATAACTGTTGAATTAGATGTAGTTTTATGTTCAAATAAACCTGTGTATAAGATAAGATAAGTTAAATTAATATAGGATAAGACTAATTAAGATAAGATAAGACCAGACAAGATGGGATACAATAAGATAGATAAGATAAATTAAGACAAGATAAGATAAGATAAGATAAGATAAAACAAGACGAGATAATTTTTTTATCCCACTCTGGAGAAATTCACTCAGTCAGTCATAAGTTGGACAAGAGAAACTTGAAAGCAGAAATAGTAGAAAGTAGAAAATGGGATTTAAAAAAGAAAAACAATGACGTGACAAATAAATATTAAAAAAACTGAAAATAATTGTCACTGCAGACGGAAATATGATCTGTAGAGAAACACACTTGGGTTAAAGTGCAGTGGCTCAGGATGATTTCAGGAGGAACTAAACTGTATTTGTGCATTGAGAATAAGATATTGAAATAGAGGTTGGGTTATATAAATATATATCAATGTGTACATAAATGTTTCTTTGTTTCTGTTTAAAATTTCCTCTTAAATCTCACCTGTTAATTAAATCATCTGTCAAGTGCTTTCATTTTTTCCAGTCCACAATTAATACAGATCTCTTCCTCTATCTTGTGGCTGAATGGATGTACTGCACCTTTCACTGCACCTGGCTGTCAAATATATGTGTGTGTGTGTGTGTGTGTGTGTGTGTGTGTGTGTGTGTGTGTGTGTGTGTGTGTGTGTGTGTGTGTGTGTGTGTGTGTGTGTGTGTGTGTGTGTGTGTGTGTGTGTGTGTGTGTGTGTGTGTGTGTGTGTGTGTGTGTGTGTGTGTGTGTGTGCTGGGGGTGTGTGATATGTGTCCCTATGTGTGTGACGCTCCTCAGTTGTGAGGTTATCAAGTAGGATCATGTGTCGCTTATTCTCATGCACTGTTCTGTGTATTTGCATTGGAACAGACATGGAGCTGTGTGTGTGTGTGTGTGTGTGTGTGTTGTGTGTGTGTGTGTGTGTTGTGTGTGTGTGTGTGTGTGTCTCTGTTGTGTTGCTGCCAGAGCAAAAGTATCCAACATGATACCAGTGTTTATCTGTTGTGTGTCTGTCATGGCAGCAACACAAGTATCTGGCTCTTGTGTGGTGTGTGTGTGTGTGTGTGTTGTGTGTGTGGTGTGTGTGTGTGTTGTATCATTATGACAGAGACTTTAACCTGTAATCTACCACCACACCTTGGATGCATAGTTCAGACAAAATGACTCCCAAACACCAGACAACACAACCAGACACACACTCACTCCTGAACCACAACCCACCGGAAATACAAGAGTGAAACTGCAGAGCAATAACATCATAAATAATCTTTCATGTACTGTGCTTATTCTGTTCTTTAAGGCCTTTTGCACATCTGGTTTGATACTGGACGGCATTTCCGTTATCTCAGCACTTGCAGGCCCTGAGATACAGTTTGATCCCACAACATGTCAGAAGTTCATAGGTTAAGGGTTTCTCTTGAATATAAAAATAGGCCAATGACCCAAATACACACACACACACACACACACTAACCCTGGCACAAACACACACCCACATCTGGAGTCTGGACACACAAACAACATCACATGACCGGAGACAGATACGAACCAGATGTGATGAAAAGGTCTCCCAGAGGCTGTGGTAGACACGACCGTCCTCACCAGTGTCCTGCTTGTGTTCTGTTCTCTCTTTGTCTCTCTCTCTCCACACACACACACACACACACACACACACACACACACACACACACACACACACACACACACACACACACACACACACACACACACACACACACACACACACACACACCTCTTTCTTCATGATTCAGTGCTCATAAACATAATGGTATCTGCCGGTAAACACGGCGCAAAGGGCAGAGAGATAACAATATGTGAAGCACTGGGATCACATCACTGCCACACAAAAAAAACTAAACAGAAAGACATCGCCGCTCTAATTGTGATGAGATTTAAATCACCGTTTGCTTTAACCAGTGAGGCCTCCAGCACGTTGTTGAGAAAATAATCTACAGTTTAATTGTCTTTAATGATATAATCCTGACAGAGCAGCCAATAAAGCTAATTCAACCACTTGTTCACATTTCCTGGAATGGATGTATCTGGTTTTTTTACACTCAAATGTCTCCCGAAGGTTGTTCTACACGTTCAACATGCTTCAGTCGACGTGGAGTAAAAGAGCAACAGATACGTTGACACCACTCTGACTACAGGCTTGTTTGCATAGAAGCAGCCACTGCTGAGTGCGTGGCCTCCGGTGGCAGCTGCACTCCAGTGCTCTCAAGTGAAATCAAATCACGGCATCTTCATATCACATACATGTATTTAGAACACGATTAAAGAAAAAGTAGAAAAAGAATTTCATTTTTCCTGCACTTTTTTTAGACACAAATTGTATGAGCTTGACGAGGAGGTTGTGTTTTTAACCCCCTGTTATTTAAATTGTTGGTTTGTGTGATTGTTTCTTTCTGATCTCATTACTGTCAGTTTGAATCTGGCTGCAACATCAATACTCTGCTTATACTGCGCATGCAATGGAATTCAAACATACAAACCTGCATTTAACATTCTTTGCAATAGAACAGTCGAGCAGGTGGAATTTGTGTTTTCATTTGAATTCACATGAACAGCGTGCACTCCTATTGCATGAAACCCGGCTCCTGTCCTCGTCCTGCAGAGGCCACAGTGGAGCCTGGAATTAAATCCGTCCAGTGAAATTGAATTTGTTGTGATTGTGGATATTAGACAGTTCCCGTCTGGGCAAGAGTGCATCTCTGAAATACTATTAATTAATAGATGTGACCTTCCTGTCGGTAGAAACTGCAATTTCACAACCTTCACCCCAAGTGACTCTATTTGCACGTGCATGATTTTGAAAATGCAAAAGTCAGACCGGATGTTATGTCTGGTCATGTTCCTGTCATCTCCTGTTGTTCTGGAGGATCAGTTCTGAGTCTTATACCCAGAAGGATATTGTATTGGTCCCTTTGGCCCAGTTTCTACAGGGTCACTGCCTCCTCCCCTCTGCACTGGGCTCTCTTGGTAAACACACGTATTTATTATTAAATTGATCAGCATTAAGCCCCGGTAATCACTGCCCTAACATCCCCTGTAGGTGGCGCTGCAGCACTGACTCACTGTGGAACCCCCCCCACCACCACCACCACCACCACACACCATCATCAGCATCATCTCTGTGTGTATGCTGTTTTGCCTCACTTGGGAGTCTTGGATCCAAACACTGGATGTGCACCATAACCAGAGGTGCGGATCTAGGAGAGACAAGGTGAATTTCTCTCAACACTCTCAACTTCTTTCCTTCACTCCAAATCTTTTTTTGAGGATCTGTTTGAATGATAATGTTGAAAACGCGTCGTTCCTTCTTGGTTTTTGTGACTTTCATAAAACTGTCTCCGTTCCGTCACGCGGGGCTTGTCTTCACGGTGGTGGTCGTTTGCCCGGTTGTGTTCGGCTGAGTGGGAGCTCGGTGCAGATGTTCACCGCTGCTGCATCAGTACCACCCTGCCTCTGCTGACTGCGGCACCACGTCCCCCTGCTCCACTTGTTGTTGTTTGGTTTTTGTGTGTCTGACGCTCAAACGCAGGGACGCGCGCCCGGTGATGGAACTCTCCGGGACTTGGTGGCATGATGGATCAACAGAGAGGACGCGAAGATAACTTATCTTTAAGTTATATTGTTTACATCTTGAGATAATAGATTTTTTTACGTGGTTTCCTTGATCTTGTTCTATCTGTTTTGTTTGGAATACACTTTGAATTCATCCAGCAGGTAACTCCGTGCACTCTTCTTTTGAACAAGTGCTTTCAGCGCCAAACACATTGGACCACTTCATAACACACTTCTCCAAATGACAACATCTTCCCTGGAGCGTCACACACATCATTTTTGAGCCCGGAGTTTTGGAAAAACGCATCGCGCGCAAGGATCTTGGTTTTTACGCACGGCTGCCAGCCTCTCCCGCCCTCGGTCATTGCCTCCCTGGATAATGGGAGGGATGCGCAGCGCCACGGGGCTTGATGAGTCCCTCACCCGGGGTGCCCTCGACACTCAGGGCCAGGCGCGGCCCCGTGAATAACCGCGCGGCGACAGCATGCCCACTTGGCCCAATCGCTCGGAGTGCATCTCCCACAACTGCAGCTGGGAGAAGATCCCCAACGCCACATGGAAGGATGACTACGTCCTGCCTCCTCTCAACTACTACTCCATCCCCTCTCCTCACGGCCATCACCACCGCCTGCACGCTGCTCTTTCTGGTCGGGATGGCCGGGAACGTCATGACCATTTTGGTGGTCAGCAAGTACCGGGACATGCGCACCACCACCAACCTGTACCTGTGCAGCATGGCCGTGTCAGACCTGCTCATCTTCCTCTGTATGCCCCTGGACCTGTACCGCATGTGGAGGTACAGGCCCTGGCGCTTTGGAGACGTGCTCTGCAAGCTCTTTCAGTTCGTGTCAGAATCGTGCACTTACTCCACCATCCTGAGCATCACCGCGCTCTCAGTGGAGCGATACCTGGCGATCTGCTTCCCGTTACGCGCAAAGGCTCTGGTTACCAAGAGGCGGGTGCGCGCCCTCATTCTCCTGCTGTGGACAGTGTCTCTTCTCAGCGCCGGACCCGTGTTTGTCATGGTGGGAGTGGAGCGGGACATCGTGGGACCGTTCGGCTCGGACACGAATGAGACGGGCTTCTCCTTGGAGGGCGGGGGGGACACCCGGGAGTGTAGGATGACTCACTACGCCGTGGAGTCGGGTCTGATGGGCGCCATGGTGTGGCTGAGCTCCGTCTTCTTCTTCATGCCAGTGTTCTGTCTCACTGTGCTCTACAGCCTCATAGGCCGGCGACTGTGGCAGAGGCACCGAGAGACGAGCACCAGCTCCCGCGTGGCTCACAGGGACAAGAGCAACAGGCAGACCATCAAGATGCTGGGTGAGTTTGGAGAGAGCGCAAATTACGCACGGCGCGTATCGTGGTTCAGAGTTGATTTATAGATCAATTAAAGAAGAGATATCAGCTAATAAGTACATTGGAGTCTGTTTTTTAGCTTTAGCATCAAGCCACATCTATAAAAATAACAATTTACATTTAGAATGAGCCCCTTTGTTAAGCTTGATCCACTTTCATCCAATGACTTATTTTCCCTTCTCTTCACTTCATCATCTCCCTTTCCTCCTCCTCTTCATCACCCTCTTCTTCCTTCCTCTTCCTCCAGTGGTGGTGGTGCTGGCCTTCGTCCTCTGCTGGTTGCCGTTCCACGTGGGTCGCTACCTGCAGTTCCGCTCACTGGACGCTCCGTCCCCTCTGCTCTCGCTGTTGTCCGAGTACTGCAGCTTGGTGTCGGTGGTTCTCTTCTACCTGAGCGCGCCATCAACCCCATCCTCTACAACACCATGTCCTGGAAGTACCGGGGCGCCGCGGCGCGCCTCTTCGGCCTCGCCGACAGCCAGCCCCAGCGGGGACGCTCAGCCAGCACCATGAAGGGAGACGGCTCCAACAGCTGGACGGTGTCTTCAGTCAGCTTCTGAACGCACTTGCACGACATATCATGCGTGAAGAGAATTACCACAAGTTGAAAACATCAACCTCTAAAAGCCATTGATTGTGTCAGGCCCGAGGAGCAGCTCCTGGCTGAGCCCGAAAAGAACCAGACACAAGCCTGAGCCACAACAAACTGCAAACCTCAGCTCCCAGCTCTGTCAACACGCACCAAGAGAAAACACGATTATTTTTTCAAAGCATTTTCTTGATGGATTCTCTTTTCTTACAACTCACTCAGCAGCATAATGAAGAGCATATCTGACGGAGTGCCAACACTCACTGTGGCCTGGAGTCTGTGTGGACAACACGGATGCACATGCTCCTACACAAACATTAGAGACATTTACAATTGCCTTATATTGTATTCATATTCTGGATGACAAAGAAAGCACTGTAGAACTTGTGGCACCGCTCTGTACCCTAGGGGCACAGGTGCAGTGTGTGTGTGTGTGTGTGTGTGTGTGTGTGTGGTACTGTGTGCAAAGTATCATGCTTATGGATGTGATCTGTGTAATTATTTTGAGAGAGTGTGAAGGTGTAAAATGTTCCTGTATGTGTGACATGTGAATCCATGCCATGTTGATGCTGCCAAAGGCTCAATGTGATCGGTGGACAGTCCTTAAAAGGAAGAGAATCACTTTTCTATCAAAATAAGACACAGCAGTCTGTTTACTTTTGGTGATTCTGAGACATTTTACAGAATGCAAACATTTCCACGATGTCTCGTCTTCTAATTTCTGTGGTTATCGTTCGTTCTGGTTGATGGATAATCATGATTCAAGCTGCGGGCCTCTGGAGGAGCCTGTGAGAAGCTTTCACAAACAGTGCGATGCAGTTAAACAGCCGCAGTCTGCTACTTAAGTCAAAGAGAGCTACTTGGTGAAACCGTAAAAAAAATAACGTCTGTGGCCCTGAAGGCCTCAGCTTCCTGATTTGATCATATACACGTGTTTCAGCCATCTCAGGTGTACTGACGTGAAGAGAACCCGCAGGGCCTCATCTGCTTCAAACATCTGCACAGATCCAATCATGTAAAAGATGTTAGCAGATTTGTCATTTTCTCTGATTTGACAAGGTTTACTTCAGCCCGGGAGCGTCGGCTGCATTGTGAACATTACCTGCTCAGTGGGATCAGGCCGTGACGTCTCGGACGGTTAAACCAAACACGCACAAGGTTTATTATATTCTATCTGTCCGGTATATCTTATTGATCTGCCAATAAAGGAGGTGATCAGCCTGCTTGAGTGCCCACTGGAGAGTGTTTTCACTGGTTTGGATGTGAATTGAAATAAAATATTCTCAACGTGCCAAGATGTCACCACAAGGTCCCGCAAGAACATTTTAAAAACGAGCCTTTAAATATGTGATATCTGATGCAACGGAGGGGAAAGTATTCAAGTGATTCAGTTTGGTAGTTTGTGTATCGTGCACCCCTTTGGGACAAAGAGGATCTGTGATGATGTTATGTTTGCTCCGACGTGTAAATAGATGCTTTGTAATGCTGCACACTGGGACGTCCGGATCACCGCAGCAGCCTCCACCACTCTGCATTTCAAAGCATGGCCTGAGGAATGTATCTCTGTTAATCGATGCCTCCGACTGTATACCGATGTCACCACTTACTATTTATGAATCCGCTGGATATGTACTGATCAAAGATTGATATTTTCTTTATTTCGAAAATGTCTGTAAATATCTGCTGTTGGGTAATGTGCCTGTTTAAGTCTTGTATAAGTAAAAAAAAAAAAAAAGGGAAAAAGTCAGTTCCTCTTTGCTTCAGTGTTGTGTGAATGGGTCATGCCCACGTAGGGTTCTGCAGAACCGCTCGGTAAATGGAGAACAAGACGGTGTGTAACATTTCGACTACAGGGCGATGCGTGGAAGAGAGAAACTCCTCAGCCGAAGCAACAATGACAGAAATCCCTTTTCTCTTTCAGGGCTGTCTGACGGATGGTCTTGCAAATTGAATGTTTATTTTTTTAAAGACTACTGACAAGACGGGGGGGGGGGGGGGGGGGGGCACCTCCAGGGCCAATCAGATTTGCCCCTGGATACACCACCTGAGAAGAAGAAGTGAGAAATAGTCTCTTCCTGTATTTGGTGTCTTATTTCTACTCCACATTAACGAAGCTACGTGCACGCTCCACAAAACGATCAATGTTAAATGCAAAAGGACAAAAGACTAATATTTCCCAGTGGTCCTGAGGGTGAGGTGAATTAATAGAGTGCTGCAGCCGTCTGTTTCTCTCTCTCTCTCTCTCTCTCACTCGCTCTCTCCAGTTGCCTTCCGAGACTGTAGAAGATAATAATGTGTGTGATTCCGTTTACTCAGATATCAGGCTAATGACACACCTTCACACAGACACACACAGAGCAGCTTACATAGACACACATGCACTCACTCACATCATTGAAACCTCAATGTTAAACATCGTCACCTCGAAGAAGACTATGAATCAGGATTTGAACCCTAACATGAAATGTGATAAGTATTGAGCTATGTTTACAACAGTACATGACGTTCCTCTTTATTAAATCTGGAAGATAGAAATCGATACCGCTACACGACAATAAACAGGAAATCAGTTTCTGCATCGACAATGGGAGTGAGGGCCCCGGCGCCATGCATCTGTCCATCCAGCTGTTCAGGGAACCGTGGAACTGAACTACATGCAGTGGTGGAGGAAGCGCAATAAAAATGTTGTGAATTAAAAGTAAAAGTAGCATATTAACTTTTTCTCCTTGAGTAAAAGTAATGAAGTACTTGCTTTTAAATATCTTAAAAGTAAAAGTTGCCTATTCACTGATTCCCGGTCTACTACGTCATTATGGCTGATTCGAACATCAACTAATTTTAAAAATATTTAAAAATACAACATAAATGTAACGCACATTGTTGTAAAAATATGTAGTAGAAGAGAAACTATATTTTGATTTGCTGATATTTATAGTGGAAAACAAGGGAGAAGTACCCGGAAATAAATCTACTCAAGTAAACTGCAGATTCATGAAAAATGTACTTAAATGCAGTAACTAGGTAAATGTACTTAGTTACATTCTGACTAAATGTAGAACAGTGTATTTGCACTTGAGGTAAAGACACACACAATAAAACAAACCGTTTCAATCAAAGTCAGAAAAAAATTAAAACATTTATTGGGCATAAATATATTATATATACGCTACCGATACAGTTACGTCTTACATACATAGGGTAGTATTTGCAAAAATCTATACATTAAAATTGATATGGCAGTTTTTTTTATATAATGCATATGAAATTGTCTAACATTTACAATACAAGAAGAAATGCATGAATTTCTTTTTTTTTTTATTCAATTCGTAGACCATGACAACATTGGAATGTTTGCTTTTTAAATCGTGAGGTAAAAATATGTTTCTTTTGTCTCGCTTAAAAAATAGTTAAATACCTGTGAATCTCTGTGTGTTTGTCAAATCGCCAAATCTCTCAGTCAAAATCTCTACTTACTGTAAAACGTACAAAACATTAAAAAAAGAAAAAGAAAAAATAATAAAACTGATTAGAAGGCACAGATGTGGGGGGGCGGGGGGGGGGGGTTGCTGGGCAAAAAAAATAAATTGTAAAAATAAAAGTCTCTCATTCTTGTCATAACCCGACAAATGTGCAGGACCTGCATGATGGGTGGGGGAGGGTGTTAGGGGCTGGGGGTGGGGGGGGTTTGTCTATAAAAATCACCAGCATTTGAAAAATCAAAAACAAAAACAACAAAGCACGTAAAAAGGGAAAGTACCTTGCCCGCAAACACGCAGTCTGTCAGGTAACGCTGCGTTAACCTCAGACTCTACAATGCTAACGTAACTGGGCCTCGGTTTGGCCAAACACGAGGCAAACCTCCGCTCTACCACTGGGGCGTCAAGGCTTGAACATGGGGGGGGGGGGGGGGGGGGTCGAGGGCAACATAACATCTCAGGTTTTAAGGACAGGACACCTCACACAGCACCCGTCGACTACAATGCGACGGGGGGGGGGGGGGCCGCAGGGAGACACACCACGAGCACGTCTGAGGACAACAACTAAAAAGGCGCCGCACTCCCCGTGAACTGCACTTCCTTGACGTCGCAGGAAGCGGGGCGCCGTTTGGAGAAGCACAGAGGCGTGCTCCAGTAATGCCATAATGTCACAGTGACGCCCAATGACAGGACAATGCCAATGAATGCAACAGGCGGCGTTGGCAGTAGTGTTTGGAAGCGAGCGGAGGGCCGCGCGTCCCCTCCCCCGCTCTCATTAACCTCATCAAGACTAATGCTCGGCATAAAAAAAGTGCTTCAACTCTGTTAGTCATAATGTATTTACCATCTCGTTCTATAGCTCTATAGATATCTCTGTAAATCATCTCTTAGCAAAATACTGGATACAAAATACTCACTACTGCTATACCAGCACTAGTCTGAACAAGGAATCGTCAATATCGTTATCGTTTTGCCTGAAATCATCGAATGATTGTTTTTGCCTTTTTTTTTTTCTTCTTTTTTTTTTGCATTTGAACTTTCAGTGTGAAATCAGGTTGTGTTAAAAACTCTCCTCCAAAAGGGGCTACACATTTCAAAATGGCACATTTTGCTTTACAAAACAAAATAATGAAAGATAATATGAAAAGAAGCATAATCACAGATCACGTTAATGTTTTTTTTGTAGTTTTTTTTCTTTTCTTTCCTTTCGAGAGAATAATAATCACAATAATAATAATAATGCTGTGTCGTTGCAGAAGAACATCACAGGAACCCTTTAGACGACTGCAAATGCGACATCTAGTGGACACGAGAAGCCTGCACTTTGGCAATAAAACTGTAGAAGGATATCAGAAGCTTCATTATAACACTAATCAGGAAAAAAATAAAAATAAAAAAAAAGCCAAAGGCAGCCACGTTTATCCCAATACCGATGACTTTACAGTGACCCTAAGGCCCGGCTTTGCTACATGTCTGTCTAAGCATTACAAGGACTGCTCGGCTGGGTGCGGCCGGAGCAGGAGATGAAACGAAACATGAAAAAATTACATTTGGTTACATGTTTGAAACGGCAACGATAACTGCAATGCATGGACTGATGAGCTACAGGTTCCCAACAGCTGTAAGAGAAATACTTAAAGGGTTACTGAGATAAGGAATGCTGGCCTTAATCATACAATCTAAAGTACATCCATTACAAAAAAAAAAAAATTGAAAAATGAAAAGAAAAACATGCTACAAGGAAAAAAAAAAAAAATTAGTATATAACTACACTTGTCTCTTAATCTTTAAACAATAAATAAATGAAGATTGCACTGTAATTGGCATGTAAAGTACTGTATGCAAATATATAGTATAAATAAAGACCTAGAAAAGAACTCTACCTTAACTTTCCCATCAACTTTGGCAAAGGTATTTTTTTTTGAGCTAGTAAACCACTTTGCTTACTGACATACAGGAGCAAGGCACAGCATAGACAGAGGACAAGATACAGCATCAAAAAAAAGAGAGGGAGGGAGAGAGAGAGAGAGAGACCGGTAGGAAGACGGAGAGAAACTGAGGTGGGGCGGGGCGGCGGCGGCGGCGAGGGACGACGACGACGACGGGATGAGATCCCAACTCTGTAAGGCCTTTTCCCTGAGGTACGTTACAGGCTGTCAATCAGAGCTCATCATCACCCCCTCCACCTCCCCCCTTTCCCCACCGATTCCCCCACCTCCTCCCCCCCCCCACAGACGCACCCGACGAAAGTGGACGCGCTAACCATGCGGGTCAGGGTGACTTCTTTGGATCATGTGTGTGTATTGGGCTGTACCTTGGCTTTGTTTGTTTGTCCGAGTCGGGGTATTAAAAAAAAAAGGTTCGGGAGGGAGGTGGGGGGGGGGGGGGTGTTACGTGTGTCAGAATGCCCTGTGTTGTTGAGTTGTGTTCCGTCAAAGGCTTGTTTGGTTAGTGAACATTAGTTCGAGTCCCCAGAGAACATGTGCATCCGAGGAGGAGACCACAGACGTGCTACTGCTCTGATTACATATCAATAAAGCACCATTTAAAAGAGAGAGCGAAGGGAGCGAAGAGAAGGAGGGCGAGAGAGTCGTGCATGGGTGGAGAGAGAGAAGCGAGATGGAGGCGGATGGAGAGCAAGGTAAAAAGGTAATTACTAATAATCGTGTGCAGGAAATGAGAAAAAACGAGGAGCCGAGTCTTCAAATACATCGATTCACAGACGAGCCGACGGGAGAAACTACAGCTTCAGCTCTGGCTCGCAGCTGGATAGATTTCAGAAGGGTAAAGCTCAAGCGATCTCCTAATGGCTCTCCTGGTTAACGCACGCACACACACACACACAGCTCTGAGAAAGGCGGCTAGCTGGCAGGCGGTTAGCACCTCTGGGTCTGTGACGCTACGGGCACATCGCTACTAAAGCTACGGATAAATAGGCTGGAGAAATGGTGGTTTTGAGATGGTAGGACTGACGGAGGGCCTCTCGCCTGGCCAGCCCTTGTTCCTGCAAAAGTTGCAGCCGGCCGCGAAACCACGCAGGCCCGCGGCTTCCTCGACGCCAAAGCCAGTTTACGCCCCAACAATTGAATACCTACAAGGGTTCACGCGCTGATCCGAGGCCAGCGTTTAAGGGCTCCTTCAAACAGTCGCACGAGCTACTGAACTGACCTCAGAGCTGCTGGCGTGAGCACCTACAGTAAAACTCCTCCGCTTTTTTTCACGCCGTACTTCAGACCTTACATTGCCATCACTTATATTACATCACTTCTATAGCATCATAGATATTTGTTATAATATATATATATTGTGTGTACATATATTAGATTACTGGTTTTCCATTCTTTCTTAGATATAATAAAATCACAGGATAGCAGCATCTTACACCACACATGGATTGCATCACTTTGGTAGCTGAATGAATGAGTGATTGAACGTTGAAAGCTGAGCGGATTAAGTGATTGCCTTCGTAGGAGGAAGAAAAAAAAAAACGTGTAATGTCATTGTCGTTGCATGAGTGTAATTGCACACGTGTGCATTTATATGTACACGAGTCGGCACATTGCGCGTGTGCACGGCGTCGGGCCGTCTGCGCGCAGATTGCATGACTTGGACCGACAGCCGGTAGAGAAGTAACAAACTGGATAATAACGGCTAAAGCTTTGAAGGCCTACATTGGAATATGGCTGAATGAATAAAGACCGCAGCAAAAAAAAAAAATTGAACATCGCAAAAAAAAAGAAACAAACCTATTGTAAGGCAATGACCGTCAAGAAATATACACGTTCTCTAATCGAATATGTTTTTAAAAAGATACAAAGTAAAAACATGCAAGTCAGTCTGAGGAGCACTGCTCTGCTCACAGCTATCTTAAGGCTTGATTATCAGGTTTCTTTTCCAACCGACGTTCGGCTAAGACGAGGCTTCTCTCGGCGGAAATCCTC
Source organism: Reinhardtius hippoglossoides (assembly GCA_006182925.3). Lineage (NCBI taxonomy): Eukaryota > Metazoa > Chordata > Actinopteri > Pleuronectiformes > Pleuronectidae > Reinhardtius > Reinhardtius hippoglossoides. The sequence goes on from CM031679.1 coordinate 5,318,590, forward strand.
CACGAACGGGAAACAGACGATGATACAAAGACAACAGAGACGTAGAGAGAAATGAGACCAAACCGAGCGAAGGCAGAAGACGACAGGAACGAGGTGAGGAAAAGCCTGAATCGATACTTTGACTAACAAAACAAAACGTACATAGAAGTTCATCTCAAGTGTTTTGATTTCATTCGGTTCTTTCATAGACGTTATACTTTTTAAAGTTTCTCTGTGATTTTTTGCTTTCTCTTTCTATCCTATAGTTAAAATTCCCTCACTTCATGAAGAAGTACTGCAGCAGGCAGGCGATGAGGATGGAGAAGCCGGCGAACACGCACACGATCAGCGCGGCGAAGCGCTCGTCGCTGGAGATCAGGCCCGCCCCTTTGCCCGTCTCCACGGGGCACAGCTCCCCGGACGACGCAGACTCCTGGCGCCGCAGCGTGAACAGGGAGGAGGGGCTCACCGGTCCGCACAGCTCCTGGCACGAGTCCTGGCAGCGGCGGCAGGCGCCCACGCGGAATCGATAGTCTGTGTTGCCCTGGAGACCAGAGATTTGGAACACACCCTCTTCTCCTTTAAAAACCTGCGAGGGGGAGAAAAAAATTAAGAATGTTTCAGAGTTCTGCGCTCATTGTATTTTTTATTTTAAAAGTTTTAAAAGTTTCCCGTTTCTTTAAACTTCTCCTCTGCCTTCTTATGTATTTCATTTGAAATTCATTTCTATCCCAATTTTTAAGCGGGTAGCTAAACGCCCAGTGCTTCATTGTGTGTGAGGTGATGGCAGAAATGCCTGATTCAAGGATTCAAAGGATTCATTCTCATATGCAACAAAAATTCTTATTTTCCTGTGTCTCTGAAGAAGAAAAACAAAAAAAGGAATACAGAGATAAAAGGAGAATCTAAGCAATGAAAAAGAAATGCACGTTGAAATCCACTCATCATCATCCATCCATTCATACTGAGTTATGATGAGTTAGGCAGCAATGACAGCCGTTAAAGGGAAAGTGCATAAACAACACACCCATCTTCTTTATTCTGATCTCAACTTCACACCTGCAGAGTTAGAGAAGGTGAAAACAAACCCATGGTTGCTTACAGAAGTTCAGAGGTGTTGTGTTTAGTTTCCTTGAGCCCATTTTGTTCATTTCTTCTTCAAAACTCCTGAGACTGTCTCAAATAACAACAATCGCATTATGATGCAATGACGAGCTCAAGGACACAAAGTCCTTTCTGCTCTCGTGACAGTTCACCGTCTTTATTAGCAGCGAGCGACACTGGGATCGTTTTCACCTTGTGCAACTGTGGTGGTGTCGTCGGGACAGAATGTAAATCTGGAGACGTGGACTGTAGAGGTGGTTATGAGTACTTTGGAAATCAGGCGTTATAAAATATTTGTCTGCCTGCGCACGGATTTTGTCACAACAACATCATCACAACTTTTCAAACTACATTTTACACGGTTGTGTGTTTGACATCGGAAGGAGGGCAGAGATGGAAGATGTGTGTATTCATGGGTCTGATCATCGACATGTTGATGGGGGCCCATTGAAACACAGCCTCCATTTTGTTCTGTAACTGCGAAAGAACCAAACAATGTGGTTCCAAACTTGTTCAAGAGAAAAAAGGTGACGGATGTATTCCTTTTTTTGAATTTTAGAGATAAATATGAAACTTATTGCTTGAGAGCTCGGAATGATGAAACTAAGTTTTGAGGCTTTGCATTTTTTGTTTTGTGAAAAAAATATAATCTCTGCAAACAAGTGTTTTGTATTTTTTTGTTTTCCAAACTGCAGCATTCAAATTCAAATGTGTCTCTGTTGCCCAAGTTCTGAAAACATTGAAACTTGAGTTTTGAATTGGCAAACCTTTATTTTGAAACTTCGCAGACCTACACCTGCACGACTATTTATTCTGAGTTTGAGTTAAGAGCCAGTTTCTTAGAGATTTGCCCTTACATCGGCGACCTTGGGAATCACTAACGCTCCTCCTAACGTATCGTTTGCTCTCCGCTGCTGCACCCGATTCATTACGAGAACGAATCGGCCTGTTGCTCATCAGGAGCAGCGAGAAGGTTGTTCATTTGTCATTCTGTTTAAAAAAGGCACGGGGGGGGGGGGGGACTGTAAGAGCATGTGCGCTTTTGAGAATCACGCATCGACTTTTTCGTTTTTGCATTTTTTCGTGAATTCAATTTGCTGATTAAAAAGTCGCACAGAGAGAATAAATACATGTATTAAAGCCTTCAATGCTCTCTTCACTGTGACATTAAGAGGAGAGGACATATCCACTGAGGGCAGCGGCATAGAAAAGGTCTGAAACGCAATATCGCGGGTTTGTACTGGCAGCTGATGTATGTTCACAATAAAATGAGAAAATACACACACACACACGCACACACACGCACACACACACGCAGTGCACTCAGCAGTTCTTCTCTGTAACCATTCAGTAATTCAATAACAGAGGGGAAAATGGCCCTGAAGGCAAATGTCTTCCCTGCTCTACTACTGCGCCCATCACTCCACCTGCCTGCCACCTGATCCCATATATCTTTACACAATGAATTCAACAAGCGCAGCCAAAAAACTTTTTGGCCGTAATTCTCATTAAGATTCAGTTCAATAAATACTGCTGACGCGGCAGATTACCAAGGAAGGCCGTTTCTCTCGAGCGCAGGGAAAACATAGTGTGTGTGTGTGTGTGTGTGTGTGGTGTGTGTGTGAGAAAGGGGGAGCGTGTTTCATTCTTCAATAAGCAAATTTGTGTCTGGGTGTGTGGGTGGTTTGAGAGTCCTGAAACAACCCCCCCCCCCCCCTACCACCACTGCAAATTACATTTTTCTGCTCACTGGGTAGATTAGAAAATATTCTCGTAGTAAACGTGCACGCTGGAATAACAATGAAACTAATAATGGAAGTTGGGCTCTTGGCAAACACTATCCTCATACAACCTCTTAGTGTGTGTGTGTGTGTGTGTGTGTGTGTGTGTGTGTGTGTGTGTGTGTGTGTGTGTGTGTGTGTGTGTGTGTGTGTGAGAGACTAACCTGTTTGTATTCAGACTCGCGGCCCACCAGCACCTGGAGCACGTAGCTCACCGGATCCCCTCTCATTGGTGGGATCGTCTCCCATGTGATCTCGCACATGTTGCCCTCCAGCTGGTGCACTCTGGGAGCTGTTGGCATCAAAGCACGAAAATTAATCACAAGATTTTTCAGAATTGACAGCATGAAGAGATGCATTCGGCTACCGGATAATTGACACTATAATTGCAAACCAATCCATACTGCATCTATATGTCCACAGCTGTTTACTAGCCACTTATTTATCATCGAATGCTAACATCCACCTCCCTGCTGGAGTCTAATTGGTCATTTCAGCACTAATGGTTGCAGTCCTGTTAATGGCTTTTAGCGTCGAGCTATTTAAACTGTGTAGGTCCAGCATCATCATCCTCGATGTAAGCCACAACAAAAAGAAGACAGTCATGCGGAGTGATTTTGTTTTTTTTTAATAACGACAATTTTCTGCAAAGCAATAACATCCTTGGGGAGATAATGTTGTAAATAACACAACAAAGATGGAGTGCATTAGCAGCTGAGCTACATGCAGCTTTACATTTGAGTGAACATTTAGCACCAGGGACCTGCTCACTGATTCGTCTCAACCTCTTCCACTCATCGCAGTTTTTATCCCCGTTTGGCTATTAACCTTTTAACCTTGGCTATTAACCGCATCAATGCTGAGCTGCACATTCACAGCCTTACACTCGTACCCATAATGCTCTGGGGTTATATCACCAGAGAGGCTACGCTTTACTGAGAGTGTCGTGGCTGTAACAGGTCGTCACCTCAGTTTACAGCAAAGACCAAACACTGGACGCCATATTCAACGCAACGCTGCGAGAAACACGTCGTGTCTGACAAAAACAAACGAACTGACTCTGACCTGTTAATGCATCAGGCTAATTTCAGGGCCATTTTGCTGGATCTGGTGGCAAAACCTCTCTCCACGTTCAAATTGATATATCTGGACATTACTGCATCACTAGATTCAAAGGCAAAACTGGTTATAATGATAAGAGCTGTTATACACTTGACCTGACCCTCACATTTCACCCAAAACAAACGCAACAAACATCACATGATGCTTTTAAATTCACACTAAATTAATAAATAATATAACTTAGGTTAGCAATAGAATAAATGGGTGTTTCTCTCTCATTTAAAACTATACAAAATACCAAGTAATGAAACACATTTCTCCCTGTATGCACTTCCAAACTATTTTATTTAGACATGATTAGCAAGTAAGGTTTAATGTTACCTCCATCCAGGTTAGGTTTTCATTGCCGTTTGTCTGCCCTTTAGCTAAATTATGCAAAAACTGCAGAACTGATTCTATTGAAACTTGGTTTGAAGGGTGTGGTTTCTGGGCCAAGGGACAATTACATTACCTCTGGAGTGGATTTGATATAAAAGGCCATTCCAGGACTGTGTGCAGCAGTGTTCTAGTTGTTGTGTTTTATCCTACAGCTTGTGACAATACAGTGACTTCCTGTTCCTGCTTTTGATCGGGCAGAACTACAACCGATTTACACACTGCGTAAGTCTTAAATTGCTCAGATACTTCTATGCTTCTATCTTTGTAAAAAGATAAAAGATTTCATTTCATCATCCAGCAAAAACCCACACTTTGCCTGGGTGACTTTACCTTTGAGGGCAGGGGGCACAGACTTGGTGGTGCAGAAGGTGTGTGTGTCAGAGAACGGACCCTCCCCAGCGTCGCTGACGGCCTGTATTCTGAAACTGTAGCTGCTGGACTCGATTAGCCGCTGGACCTTGTAGGTGTGGCTGGGGCCGCGGTAGATCGTCACAAACCTGGGACAGAAAACATCACAAAGGAGGGGAAGGAGAGACAATGAGTCACAAAACCAAGAGAGAGAGAGACAAATCCGAGGAGGGCTGCATGAGAAAAGGGAGAGGGACTGACGAAGCTGGACAGGAGGAAGTAAAGAAAGAGTGATGGTGCAGAGATTCGATCAGAGGGAGACGTATTGGAGAAACCCACGGTTGAAAACTGGGATAACAAAAGCAGTGAAGAATGAGGCGTCGATATCTGGTGTGAAAGAATCTGTAAAGTTTAAAACAATTTAGACGTAATTGATTATTAGATTGATGTGTTTGGCCTTAACGGAGACATGTGATGCCTTTTCAGTTTTTCGTTCTGCTTGTGGGTGGTACAGGTTCCTTTGTGAATGTAGAAGTTCTGCAAAAGTAAAAAAAAGCATAAAGTTCGTAGTGAAGCACCTCGTCAGACGTCTGGTCGATATTTCTGAAAATGTGAGGCTGTAAATCATTTTCAAGTCATAACACAAAAGAAAATTAAAACATGTCCTTCAAGTCTTAGTGACTCATCACATAAAGCATTCCCAGCAGTAGCTCATTAATAGCTAGTGTCGGACATCACTAGCTTGAATGAGTATTACTCATAGCACTAGCTTGAGTATGAATAAAATGGTGCATTTTTATACATTGCAAAAAGTGTGATTATAATAATATTTTCTTGCTCAATTATGAGCTTATTTATGTCGTACACACCTGGTATTAACATGTGGTCTGAACGCACATACCACATTCAGAGTTGGTCTGAGCCACATTATCAACACTGATCACTACATAAAGATCGATACTTTCTGTAAATTGGTAAATATCTTTCTTCTCGGCTGAACGGGATTCATCCACTTGTGGATTCAGACTGGGTAAAAACATTTGGTCTTCATGAACAAAAATGACGTGCATGTTTAAATTTGAGCGTGGTGGTGAGATCCGATCATAAGTCATATTTTAATGGCAGGGGTGAACACGTGCACTCAGAGCTGTCCACTTGTGATCGGATCACAAAAAATGTTACCCTGAGGTCTGATTGACTTGAATAACAAGTAGTGACAAGTGACAGGGATTCTGATGGGAAGAGAGGAGATGGCTGCGTCCTAAAATTAAATAAACCAAAAAAGACAGTGGTGATTTTCTAACCAACAGGATGAGAACTGACAGGCCGTAGTCACAAATCTGATGAAACGAGCACCAGAGGAGTTTCTGGCGATATAGATGGATGGATGGACTGACGGAAAGATTAGTTGGAGTGAGTCAGGGATAAATGGGGATTTTAGCTGAGGAGGGCATATTTATCTCCATTATCGGCTTTCAGCAAAAAAAAAGTGAAGGCCTCCGAGAGCGAGAAAGTCGTGGGAGAGAAGAGAAGGCGAGCGGAGAAGTGATGGAGGAGAGGAGGGAGCGAGGAAGTCCAAACAAGTTCTGTAGGAAGGCATGAAATAAGGGAGGAGGGGGAAGGGTAATTATAAGAGGGGGAGACGATGATGGAGGATCTGCATTGAGAGGAAAGAGGAAGGAGAGATGACGGATGCCGTTGTTTAATAGAATGTTTAAATCCCTGATGAGCTCCGGTGCGTTTCTCTGGGCTGATGTATGGCGCCATTAATCCTTCTCCCCACACACAGACACCGCCCGTCTCCCCTTGTTTACCCTCTGTGGACACTCCGCTAACGACTGCACGGCCCCCCAAAAATGTTTTTAGAATTATGAAGCCAACGCGTGTGTCAGCTTTTCCATCGTTATGAGTCATGACCTCTCCTCGTTTGGCCGGAGCTGAGTGGCAGAGAATCAAAAACAATTAACGCTCGGCACAGTGCAGCGCCGACTGGAAACAACACGCACATAAAAAAAAAAAAATCACCAGGCCACACTTAATGAGATGAACCGCGTCCTTGGGCCGAAGCCAACCGGCCGAGCAATTAACCGCAACAAGGATCAGAGGAGGACACGGGAGGTGAGAAACAGACAAAGGCGTGTGATTTGTTCCCATTATTAACGCCCATGTTTTCTAGAATGTAAATATTGGATTTTTTCTTTACTGATATCAAGATATAGAAATGTATCTATGATGTCAGATTGGCCTTATTTTGCTGCCGTGATGGAGATGCAGACATCTTTGCTTTAACTCCACCAGCCCTTAGTTTTTTAAACAGAGTGCCGCGATGGTTCAACTCAGGCTGAAGAGACGAAGCCCTTCACGTTGGCATGACGTTATCCAGCATCTTTGTTGCTGCACCCATTCAGCAGTTTTTGTAATACACAGAAACAAAATGCTATATCCAAAATGAAAATGTCATGATGAACTTTTTGCTGTCGAGTCCAACTCAGTGATTTATTCAATCACTGCTTTATATCGGTGTATCATACATTAGAGTGGAGCTCAGGCTGAGATTTTCTGTCTAGACGTTTCCAAGCCCGAGAGAAAAGTCAGACCTGAACCCACCCCCGGCCGGATGTTTCCCCCCATTGCAGACACGTGCAGTGTGAAACATCAAGTAGCCCAGCAGACGTGACTGAATTGGACCCAAACACGAATATAATTGTCATTGTTTTTGTCAAAAAACTGCAAATTCAGGAACAGACGGGACCAGAAGGGACCAGACGAGTCCTGACAGGTGGAGTTCTGGTCCCTGCGAGCTTGGGTCTGGTATCCAGAGTCTATCGTACATGGCTCATTATTCATACGGTTCATAATAGAGACAGAGAAACAACTTTGCTCAGTGGCTGACTAGGTGGGAAACAAGGGATGAAACAATAACACCAAAGAGGGATTTGTCTTTACTTTTAGCCTGAGGGATAAACAAATGGTCGGCCTGACTGACAGACGAGTGGGAAAATGTAGTGATGGAGAATTAAAGAAGCAATTTTGGGTGGATGAAATGATGGAGGGATTCAATTTAGGAAAGTCTGAAGGACAGAGAATTGGACAGAAGATGGATGGATGGATGGATGGATGGATGCTGTATGAATGAATAGTTCTTATGAGTGACAGCAACTAAGCTTTCCCCTCAGTGCATGTTGTTCCACCTGCATCCGTCCCAAAAAATCCATTGTGTCACAAGGTTGGATCCTTTTTTTCTTACATGTTGCCATGGCACCCTTACACTGCCAGTACTCCTGCCAGAAGGCATTTTGAGTAAATACAACGCGAGTCTCATTTCTCAAGCGAAATGAGAAAAATCAAACAAACTCGGTCGGCTTTTAAAAGGGCAACAACCGGGCCACGGGGGAGTGAGGAAAACGAGTGAAAATGTGAAAGCTGTCCGCGGGGGCAGACGGACAACCAGCAACAAGTCTGCATACAGGGAGATAGGAGTGAAAGAGCGGTGGGAGGAGAAGAAGAAGAAGAAAAACGAGGGATTCAATATTGTGAACCTGTGAAAACAGCTTTTTTTTGGTATCCGCTAATGCACTAACACAGAAGACACGGCAGAGTGGACAGGGGGAAAACAGAGAGGGGGGGAAAGAGGAGGTGGGGGGCAGGATGTTTATGAAATTGTGTGCACATGTCTGCAGAGGTCCTCTAGAAGTGAAGTCACCTTTCTAACAATAAAATAGGGTGAATAAATATGAACAACATCAGTCGGGGACAGCTGGGGACGAGCAGCAGAGTCCAAAACACAAACAGACATAAAAACATCTATACAAATTTATATTTGCAGAAATTGCCACTGGCAAGATGATGGGTTTCATATCATTTAATATGATTAGCTGGTTGCCATGGCAATTTCACCATTAATAATAATTCCTGCTAAGTGGAATGAGAAAGAGGAGGAGCTTACAGGGAATAGTGCCGTCTGTTGATCACACACACGCATGCACACACACGTGCACACAAACATACATTGATTTCCTGGAGACAAACTCTAGCCTTGAACATAGTTACTACTTACCTAACCCTTACCCTAATTTTAACCTAAATTGAAAACACATCTTCACCTTAAAATTGTATTATTTACATATAGGGACGTCCTGTGTGTAAAGACAACAAGTCCCTATAATGTGAGATAGATTTAGGTCCCCAATACTGGGGCCACACACACACGGACACAGAGTGAAGAGCTGTGAATTCGCCTAAACGTCTCGTCAGAATCACCAGTGGCTGCGACTAATGAATCCCAAGTAAAGACAATTAGGCTGAAACAGTCCGGAGTCACACGTCGTCATTATGGAGCCATTCAGCCAATTACAGGCCTGATGGACGGTTACCTCATGGAGCAAATGGTGGAGATGAAGAGGAGAGAGCGAAATAGAGTGTGTGTGTGTGTGTAGTGTGTGTGTGTGTGTATTTGAGCTGAGTGGAGATGCTGCCATGTGTGTCAGTTACTAAATTAACAGAATTTGTATCTGAATACATCATCTTGTTTATCATCGCTCCTGCTCACAGCCTTCTAGTAACTGACCTCATCAAACCCACGCTCACAATACAACGCTGCAAAGTGATTAGCTTCCTTAAGTGAATTCTATGAAACCCGCACTGTGATCCTAATGCATATTAGGAAAACTCAATCAATTTCAATATTAGGTTAAATAAAAAAGTTGCAGTTCATGTAAAAAAGATCAGATACTTCCTTATTATTACTCTTGACATACTTCCAAACCCCCCCCCCCCCCCCCTCTGGTGGGATTTTATGAACATTTATGAACAGAGTTTGCAAAATTTCACTTTTTAAAATTAAAACAATTAAAATTTATCTCTCTACGTTTTCATTCATCGGCATATTCTGCCGTATATAAAGTGAGGATAAATCAAACGGGGACAGCAAGATTTAATTCCCACTCGAGTCCCACTTCAATAAAACGCATATTAAAGTTTACTACCAGAGAGCAGGACGAAAAAAGGAAACTTATAAATCTGTGAGAAATCAGCTTCTCCTGTGAAAAGCCGCTTTAGTTCACTTCAATATCTTTATATCTGAGACATAATCGAAAAACTGATCTATATACATTACACTAATGTTTTGCTGAATATACTATATACACACATAGATTTTATAAAGACTACACTCTTGTTTCTATGTGAATAAAATAACGAAATGATACCGAAACTGGACTGACTGTAAATAATGAGGAATATTATCGTCTCTTTCATCATGTATGACTCCAGAATGAGCCATACTATTCATATAATCAGAATAAATAAATAAATCACATCCGCCTAATTCCCCCCCCATCAATTTAAACTAATTGCAGGTAAAAAATAAATTACAGGATGATTCACAAAACACCATCAGCACCAGGTTTGGTGAGAACAGACGTAAGCATGGACACAGATGCATCCGAATATCAACACTCATCACAGTTCAAATTAAAACAGCAGATTAAACTCTCATCGCTGTGAAAGCCATTTTCATTTAAACTAGTAGGGAGTGTGTTTGTTTGTGTGTGTGTGTGTGTGTGTGTGTGTGTGTGTATGTGTGTGTGTGTTTGTGTTTCAGAGGCTAACAGATCCCAGCCTGCCACCAGCTGCTCTCTGGCCCATTCCAGGGATGCCAAGGTACCTGGGACTTGATGCCAGCCAAGCCTTAATTCCCACACTGATACCCGTCCAACCATAATGGCGGAGGGCGAGATGGAGGGAGGGAGGGAGCGCGACAAATCTGACAGGAAACGCAAGGAGGTAAACGTGGCTCAGTTTGTTCTGTTTTCCTGCCTCGTCGTTCGTCCTGTTCTCATCCCCACTGCTTTCTGTCTCTAACATTAACTAAAACAAATACCCTCCTCATGCTCTTTCTAACCGTGTGTTTAATGTCCTGTCAGTTTTAGTCGATGGTCATGTTCTGCTCCTTCTCCTCCTTGTTCTTCTATTTCCGTCTCCAACTGCTTCTTCTACCAGTCAGTTAAATGGAGGGTTAATTGTTGGAAGCTGTATCCCGCCTGGTTCTAGATGCCCTCAACGTGTCTACTCCCTGGTACATCTGGTTACTGCATCCACACACGTGTGTGTGTGTGTGTGTGTGTGTGTGTGTGTGTGTGTGTGTGTGTGTGTGTGTGTGTGTGTGTGTGTGTGTGTGTGTGTGTGTGTGTGTGTGTGTGTGTGTGTAGTATTGACCTTCTGGGTCTTGATTTGCTGTTTTGATTAGCTATGGGTTAAGGAGAAGGTGGCCAAGAGGTTAGAGAGCGAACCACTACGCGGGACATTATGGTTTCAATGTGGCTTCACAAGATTCAAAGGTTCCAATCCACTTGTGACGTCACGAAAACTGTGTTTTGCAGGTGTATTTAATCTATTCCTCAATCTGAGATCAACAACTACAGGAAGGGACACAGCACTGAGGCATCTTGGAAATACAAGAGCTTGGACCTGGAAATGGGAAACGCCCATCACAACTTTAACAAATTCCCACTAATCTGTACAGAAGTATGAGTAGAGTACAAGTAAGAAAGAACATTTAGAATCAGGAAGATACCAATAGTGTGTGTGTACAATTGGAATGGGAAAGTACAGTGAAAGAGGGAATAAGGAGAATACACAAACACAGTTTTGCACAGATTTAGCACATCGAATTTTCTGAGTGTAGGGTAGCCTATGATGTAATAGAGGGTCTGAAGGAGGGGCTGTAATAGAGGCTGTTAATATACATGAGGTTGTTGGTAACTTTCTCGAATGTATGAATTGAAGCTTTTTGGGGATATTTGATGTTTTATCTTTGACATTTCCATGTGGTCTGAAACAATAAGCCACATCCTCTCTCAGTCTACACCACAATCATGCGAGTTGCGTGTGCTCCACCTGTGGTTCTTGTCCTCCATCTGCAGCATGTAGACCACGTCGTCGGCGAGCAGGGCGCGCGTGTGGCTGACGTTCTCGCCCCACTTCAGCTTCAGGCTCTGAGGGCCGGCCGCCGAGCATTCGAGCGGGGGCGGGGCCGGGGGGAGGGGCCGTGTCCTGGCCTGCAGGGCGGGACTCGCGGGACTGGAGCCGATGGCGTTCACCGCCTGGATCTGTACGCTGGAAAAAACCACAGAGAGAAGCGGATCAGGATTTCGTTCGTAAAAAAGACTAAATCTTTATCGATTTTAAAAGGAAAAGTCTTTGTAAACGGTGAAAAAACGCAACATGGCTGCCAGTGCTATGCCTAATTTTATTAGGAATATGAGCTATGAGTTCATGACCCAGAACTGAACTTTTTGTTCTGTGTTTTTCTCCGTGTGTTTACAGACCTATTTTTTGTCTAATGGTGGGGTAATTTACAGTAGTTATAGTTTACGCTTTGACCTTGGATTCACCCTCCCATCACCGTCCCCCCCCCTTTTCATTATGATTCTATTTACTCGCCGGGGATCAGACTTCAATATGTCAGACTAGTTGGCCCAGCTTTTCTCCGAATATATATATATATACATATAACAAACATTGAAAAACATCACGTATATGATTTACTGTTTGGAAAGAACATTTGTCCAATGACACGTATGTGCTGCCAATTGAAAAGCACTAACTGTCATTTTTCTACCCTGCTGCCTTCCCCTCCTTGATATCTGTCGAACCTTCCACACCTACTTTCCGTCAATGTCTGATTAGCCTCCATATCAGAGGCGCTCGGCTCGAGAGGAACCACCATCTGACATTTAATTGCTGATTCTGTGTAACTGCAACCTTTCGTTCTAATCCATTCGTCTCGGGTGAAGACGGAGGAGAAAGGGCAACGTTCGTCCATCTATCATCCATCCATCCATCCGCAATTACGCACCGGGTAATTAGATGGTAGGTGAGCAGAGATTGAAAAGGAAGGGACTGAAAGGTAAAGAATCTCAGCTTTTGATGAAGATGATGAGGGACTATTTTTAGCCACGAAGCCTTTGACTTAATTAGGTTCCAAACAGATGCTTCATAAAACATTATGGTGATGTAAAGGAAACTAAAGATGAATGTTTTCTGAACAAAAGCTGATACGTCAGGGGTCAAAATCTTTATCTGGAATAAAAAGAAATCTCTGCTAAATCTCTTTTCACTAAAACCATTCATTACAAGCTCAGGGGGACTACAATTTAAAACTCTCAATAAAAACATGTGATGTATTTGGAAGAAAAAAAATAATAATCTAATTCATTATTTACGGGTTTTATTATTTAAACTTTTATTTATTTTTTTAAACACTTAAGTTACTTTTATTCCCTTGAACATACAACTGTTTGTTGCAAGGTCACATCTGACCTCAGAACAGGGATATTTTCATCCTGCACTGGCTCAGCTCCACTCCTGAGAGCAAACAACATTTGCTTTGGTCCTTCACAAAACCGTACACACACAGATAAAATGAGAATAATATTATTTGAAGTACCCCACTGCTGTAAATAACAACCAGCATTACCGTCACGGCCAAACACACACAAACTCCCACTGACAGACACGCATGCACACACACCACACACACACACACACAGTGTTCTGCCTCAGTAGCAGCGATTATGCAAGAGAGCAAAGTGACATTGGACAAAAACAACCTGAGAATGAAAACAATGGCGTGTGATCACTCTGCCTCTTTGCACGGCCCCCTACCTTGGAAACCCTGTCTTTTTCCACCGCATTCAAAGAACTCACTACACAATCACATGCATGTACACAATCACACAAACAGACAAAATCACTGGATTGTTTACAGGGACAACAGAAGCCAGCGCTAAATGTTACCAAGTGGGTTTACTGCTGCTTCAGTTAGCAATCACTGCTCAAGCAAACATCACAGAAGCTATTCCTAGTTACTACTACTACTACTACCAATAAACATATATAGGTATAAATATATGATGTGTGCTTATACAGTATATATGTTAATACTATATATACACACAGTATATGCTATATTCCCATAGATGCAGACACAAATGCTGGAGTTTTTGTAATGATAATATTGGCATGTACGTACCCACACGGCGATATGTATACAAACATACATATACATTTTTGTACACACACATACTATCCGATATATATATATATATATATATATATATATATACACATATGTATAAACACATATGTATAAACACATATGTATAAACACATATATACTTATGATGCCGGGGTTTTTTCATCCTTGACAAAACCAGAAATACTACAATATATAAGTATATGTGAGATGGTGGCTTTGCGACTATTTTTCCAATATGGTACATGTCATCAGATGTTTAGGGACATCCAATTATATATTTCCCCTCAGCCTCATGGTTAGTGACCATCATTGACATAGATCAAAGTTATTTCAGTACCTGTATTCGGTGTCTGGCTGCAGGCCTGTGACCAGGTGACTCGTCCCTGACTCCACGGCGATGGTTTGCTCGTCCAGGGTGATGACGTAGGAGGTGACGTCCGCCCCGTTGCTGTTGGGCTCATCCCACTTCAGGAGGAGGCAGGTAGACGGGGACTGCCCCGACTCAGAGGTGGTGGGGAGTTCCAGGAGGACGAGGGGCGAGATCTGGTCGGGAGTCGTCGCTGGGGTCCTGAAACTCACCTGCTCGCTGTAAGGGCCAGCGCCCGCCTGATTCACCGCCTGAACGGGAGAGACAAAAAAGAAAATACAGAGATTGTGAGACGGCGGGTGAAGATAAGGGGAAGGGATGATTGACTGAGGGACATGTGGACAGAGAGGAGGTGAAGAGAGGGATGAGAGGAGGAGGAGGATGAGTAAATACAAAGACTCGACAGAGAGCCAGCGGGGAGAAGATGGAAAACAAGAAATCCTGCAGAGGGAAATTAATGCAAATTAGTTGTGAAAGAACATAAGTCAATTTCTTTTGCTGTGCGACACATTTATATTCACCTATAGCCTCTTTTCTTAAATGCTCCTCAATCGTTTTTTGATTTGCAATATCCTGAATTATTGCCTCACACAAACCAGGACAAAATAACAAAAAACAGCTTCTTTAATCTGAAAGCCTAAACTAAAGTAAAGAAATAAAACGAAAAACTTAAATGGTTTTATTTTAATCTGAATGCAAAATGAGCACTCGAGCAAGGCCACAAATCTTTCCTGAAAGTGATGGATGTAATGTAATTTAAATAACTCAATAAATGCAACACTTCCAAGAACACAGGGAGCACTTATTTTAAAGTATAAAAATGTGCCACGGCCACTTTCCAATAACACACCAACATATTAACTTGAGTCCACATCACAGAGTCGAGGAATAATTCCTTGTCTTGACTTACTTCTTTGTCTTGGCAATAAACAGTCGACATACCTCGAGGGTCAGAGACGAGGACATTTATTTTCAAGTAGTATTTCTGATTTATCCTCAGCTGTCGAATATATATTTTAGCCAAAGACCAACCAGATTGACCTCGTCTGTGCTATAATGTCCTGCTACGTCAAGTGTGCACGTCACGCTGTCACATATGGAACAATGATGAAGCATCACCTGCAGCTACAGAACACGAGGGGTCACGTCCAGTTCGACCAAACCAGAGCGTCTCGTGAGAGAGAATCTGGCATTCTTGTCGTATTCTTACACACACACACAGACGTGCACACACACGTGCACACTGCTGCATCAATGCACATAAGGACATGTAGATGTATTGTGTGCACATACACACAAAATCAAAACTGATTAGGACAGTGGGACGACATTGACCTGTTCTTAGACCTATATATATATTAACCCATAAAGGGGAAGAGCCATAAAACATACATTTATTGGACGTGTGTGTGTGTGTGTGTGTGTGTGTGTGTGTGTGTGCGTGTGTGTGCGTGTGTGATACACAGAGGAGGAACGATAGATATTGATGCTTGAGCTCAAGAGTCAGGGCACTTGACAAAATCAATTATTATAAGTCTTCTTGTCTCTGTCCATCTGTGTGTGTTTCTAACTTGTGACGTTTCCCTTGGCTGATATTTGTATGGAAAGGTTGTTTCTTTCCTCCACCAAGGTTGTTATGTTTTCACCCCCCGTGCGGTTTGTGTACCGGTTGATTTGATCATTTACGAGCAGGATTACGCAAAAACCACCCGACTGATTTCCACGAAATTCAAACGACCTATCTGGACAAAGGGGACAGATCCAGGAATCTTTCACATTGTGAAATAGGACGGTTTTTTTTGTATGTGAGAAAGCAAATGTCCAAGTCAGAGGCTCCGGGTAAACAGGTTGGATTGAAACTCCAGATAGTGTCTGAATGAGCCAATATGAGAACACAGCAGGGAAATGGCTGCATGGGCCTGTGGCGCTGTTTCTAAAACACGACCGAAAAAACAAAAATGAATAGAAAACATCTCAGGGTGAAAAAGAGACACAGACGAAGATGCCAACTGTGTTGATGCGCTGTTAACACAACCCCACAGCAGAATCGAGAGATCTAGAGATTCTCCTGTAGTTGTGAACGTGTTTTACTGCTGCGTTGTTCATATGTCATTAAGACAAAGTCCAGAAAATGTCCGGAACCAATTTTCTGGACATTTACCTGCGTCGTGCCTGAAAACGCCTCATGAGTGTGTGCGAGTTTTTGAGTTTTGCTTGATTGAATGTTGTTGACAGTCGGGCTCTTTTTTGCATGTGTGTCTGCATATCTGTGTTCATGCATCATTCATGCCCTTTCCCCTTTCCTGTATGCAAACATCTGTGTGCCTGTGCATGAATGCAGGTTGGCCCGTTAGCGGACGTGATCGCCCATGATTGTGTTGGAGTGCGTGTTTCTGGTTGTGTCACCTGTAGCCTGCAGCAGTAGTCTGTGGCGGGCGTCAGATCTGACAGCTCACACTGTGTGGCCGATCCACAGTAGATCAGCTCCATGGGCTCCTCCTCCCTCGCCCACTCCAAACGATATTCGGAGATGTCTGCGCCCGAACCCTCGGGACTCTGCGACACACAGAGAGACACACACACACTCAGCTCAGCGAAATCAATGGGAACTTGGAATAAAAAAAGCAAATCAGCCATAAATTATTCTGAAATACTGACAGGCTTGATTTCATTTCAGATACAACACCAAGGACTTTATTTCATTTTCAAAACATCGTCCAGGAAAGCTGGGGTCCTATGATAAATGGTCTGCTGGGTGAACTAGTTAACAACACACCATGCAGACAAATTCATTCCGTCTTTGTTTTCTATGCCCATACAAGACGTTTCTTTCCTTTGATTAATATGGGTGTGATTTCTGTGTGTGTGTGTGTGCGTGTGTGTGTGTGTGTGTGATGGTCCTCACCTCCCAGTTAAGCGTTACACAAGTGTTGTTGGTGAGAGTGATGAGTGGCGCCCCGCACTGGCCAGGAGGACCCGCTGCTGTCGTCACCTCTGTGGGGTCAGAGTGTGCTCCCAACTGCAAGAGAGACACACATCAACAATTAGAGGTGTGTGTGCGACCGCGTGAGTTGTGTGTCTTTGTACGGTTACGTGAGCTGTTTGTTCGGTGTTCCCTGCTTCCTATTTTAAAGTGTGTGTGTGTGTGTGTGTGTGTGTGTGCACACTGTGTTTGTGCCAATCAGCCGGTCTGAGCTGCAGTTGACTCTTGTCTGTGAGAATAATCAATCAAGTGTTAGCTCCAGTCTGTGGTCCACTCCAATCCAAACACCACCGCTGCTCAGACTGTCTGGGACACTTAATACCTGCTGGCCCCTGTTTGTATGTACATATATACTTAGTGGTCCAAATGGCCATTAAACACAGTATTTAATGTTTCTAAACTGAAAATAATGACTTTGTGGATTTTATGGTCTTGCCCCTGAAGGCTTTTCCATTTCTTTTTTTGGGGATAATCCCTGAAGACATTCCCGCTGTGTGCACGTGTGAATTTCCTCACCCCCGCCTCGTTGGCAGCCCGCAGTCGGAAGCTGTAAGTGGCTCCAGGTAGCAGACTGCTGACCGTGCATTGCAGCTCCGACCCGTGGTACACCTCTGCTGGCTTGGTGTCGCCCTCGCTCATCTCCAGACTGAACACGCACTCCTCACACACGACATCACAGACGGCGGAGTCTGGGCACAGAGGCAGAGAATCAAATCTTAGTCTGAGGACACGGATTCAAAACGAAGCCAAGCATTATACTATCATTATACTGACAATTACTACAGTTTGACACTATCTCCCTTTCTGCTCCCTTGACCTCTTCGATATAAAAATGTCAAATGCGTCCAGGTTTTTCCTGAAATGTTGCGTTCACAAGAATTGGAAGGAAGGATGGACGGACACGTGTCTCTGGCTCCAGCTGTCTTTGTGCGATGGAAATCATTCAGTTATTCAGATTCTATTAGAGGAGCCCAAATCCACAAATCACAATTAGGTGAGACATCCTCGGCCTTTAACCAATGACTAGGATGATGAAATAGATTAGTGAGGGGCCGCTCCCCCTGGACGGACAGAAGTGCAAACGATCTTGTGTATGAATGTTTAAAGTATCTATAGAAATATAGCGTTTTGTTTTCAGGGACACGTGTTTACGGATCAGTTCTTCAGGTCCATTTATCAATCACTTCCAAACGTCCTCCCTCCAGATGCTTTATGTTGGCTGCAGCGTGGTGAGGGTAACAAATGGCGGATACAGTGAGGGAAGCCCCTCCAACACGTTCTCTCTGACCTTCAGCTCCAGCCAATCGTAAAATATGGCAAGCGCTGCCTGAATGCGAGCTGATTAGGGCCGTGGCCAGCTGTATTAGACCGGCTCAACCATGAGCTTCCTCTGCGTTTCAGGCCGGGAGACTTCGCCTGCCAACAAATAACAGCACTAATCTGCAATAATGGGCCGGCGTTAGGGGAGTGAAGTCAGATATGAGGCGAGGTAAAGGCGGTTAATGGGCTAAATTAAGGCTCAATTAGGCCGAAACATGGCTGACTAAGGTTACATTAGAGCTGGCCAGGAAACATATTCAACTGCCAGAGGGCGATTTGGCCGACCTAACCTAAATACATTCTGGAGAATGAAGCTAAACACGGCGTACGTGTGTGTCTGCACTCACCCCATTCTAACTGCACCTCCTTGTGTTTGGCTTTACCCACAATCCTTGGCGGCTGGCAGGGGCCTGGCGGCACGCTTGACGTACGAACCGGGACACCGACGGTGCACTTCAGGAGCAGAGACAAACACGGGGGAACAGAACAGAAGAGGAGGGACAGTAATTAGACACCACTTGATTAATAAGAGTTACGGGCCCTTTGTTCAATATGTGTTTGCGTAGTTTCGATTTTCTCACAATGCTGATGAGTCACGGTGAAAATTCAAAGTTCAATTAAGGCAACCACTTTAAACTTGTGTATTTGCGTGTGTGTGTGTGTGTGTGTCTTACCTGGCTGTGTCCCCCGGTGGTGATGCTACACACACGTAGGCGGTAGAAGGTCCCGGGTGTCAGGCGCTCGCACATGCATTCTGTTGCTGGGCCGCTGTACGCCACCTCCCACTGGCCCGCTGCACGCACGCCAGCAAATCGCACAACAGAAGAGAAACACGCGATTACATTAACCGATCGTATGCGCAGGCAAACAAACACAAAACATCTCCTGCCGTCACATATGCATTTCTGCAGCCGACCTAATTATTTTCTCCCAGAAATAGAATCTCATTGTATTTAACACCTGCACCACATTGTGTTGCTGTTTGTGGCACATTAACAGATTGTGTGGGCTCCTGAATTGACTCCACCTGTGAAACAGCTAATGCAGGTTCTGTTTACGCCGCAGCACTGAAAGCTAATGTATTGTGATTATGTAATATATACGCTTTGGATGTTTTTTAATACTCCGACAACACTATAAAGTGGATTCAAGCGAACTTCCAACAACGTGGAAGCAACAGTGACTGTTGTATGGAACCGACTTTCTTAGTTTACTTAAACATCTGTTACAGAGCAGTAACCCCCCCCCCCCCCCCCCCCGCACACGAACACACACATTTGATTAATCACAAAAAAAACAAAGGGGATGAATCAGAGTCGGCCTGAGCCACTGGTTGTCAGAGTGATGGTGAAAGATGAGAAAGGGACAAAGAAAGAAAGAGGAGCCACAAGAGACAACAGACAGATGAAGACAGATTCTGTCCCTGAATGATGGTGTTAAATAAAAAAGGACCAATAAAGTCATTATAAAGAACATTACAATGTCTCCCTGACCTTTGACCTTAATGAGATGAATGTTATCACTTCATTATTTTATCCGATTGGAAATTCGTCTGAATATTTTCACAGTTAGTGTTTATTCTTAACTTGTGGTCCAAAATGTGTTTTGTGACAGAGGGATCTTTGACCACCAAAATCGAAATCATCCGTCGACAAGTAATAATTATAATGATAATAATAATCTTTATTTATAGAGCAGTTCTCAGATTGCACATTACTAAGAAAAGAGAAATTCCCTCAAGGTGTTCCTGAGATGTTTTGTTCAGCTGAAACAGGACGGACACAGGGACAGAGGGACACAGGGACACGGGGACACGGGGACACAGGGACACAGGGACAGAGGGACACAGGGACAGAGGGACACAGGGACAGAGGGACACAGGGAAAGGGACACAGGGACAGAGGGACACAGGGACAGAGGGACAGAGGGACAGAAAACAAAACTAAATGCCTCGGCCCTCAGATGTCGCCGATGCAGAGGCACGAGAAATGTTTGGCTGTGCAAACAATCTCTGACAATACAAGTGAGAAACTGAACCAGTGAAGTCCAATGCAGTGTTGTATCGGAAAAAAAAGATGCACTCATGTTGATTCTGTCTTTCATGTGACTGAGAACAAATTAAACTAAATCATGTCCCGTTTCCCCCTCGCTGTCGCATGAACTCAAAGACACAAGAGAACACTTAGTTTTCCTGGAGAGCAGATCTGAGGCAATCCAAGCGACGCGGCGTTTTATAAATTGTTGCTAACAAAGAGTGAATTATGGACGCTATTCCTCTTAGGGGGAGTAAGTGAGGGAAATGGACACATGGAGAGAACAGGTACAGTGGAGAGGGGACACACGGTACATTTTGTGCTTTGTTTTATAAGAGCGGGGACCGAGAACAAGCAGCTAAATTAGCTGAATGTGTGGAGTGGATGGACGAGCGGACAAACAGACGGACATCGTACCTTCAGAGCAGCCCTCTGAGATCTCGAGCAGGTACGTCAGAGCCTCTGAGCCCCCGTTGTCCTGCGGAGGATCTGTGGACGGATTTATTTTAGTCACATATAAACATCAGGAGCAACAATCTAGATAGAATATAGAACAATTTCCCACATAAATGGCTTCAGGTAAAGAATAAACATATATTAGTAAAGTGTTGTGGGATTTGGGGAGAATACAGGTCAGAGCCCACTGAGCTTCACACAGATCCTTTTAACTTTGTAAACAGGCATTTTCAATATTTCTACTGTTTTTAAGAACGAGACTCATTGTCCTTGAATATAAAATAGAACATTTTCATTTGCCGGCATCGAGGAGGATTTTCAATTTCAACCCCTGTCCATTTGTTTGTTGGTTTGTCAGCAAGATCACACAAAAACTACTGGACAGTTTCCATCGAGCCTCAATGAAAGGATGGGGTGTGGGTCAGGGAAGAACTTATTACATTTTTAATGGGGATGCAGGAGTTCTTTATAATCAATTTCCTTAAATTTGTGATGTTTTTAGGGCAGAGAATAATTAATGGATGTTGACGAAAGAAAAACATCAAGGACATTCCCAAGACTGATATTTATACGTCTGTGCAATTTGCTGCAGCTTGATTGAATTCAAGGGGACTTTGGGACTTTGAAAGAGTTATGAGCTCTGCTGAGTGTTTTTCTAAATTAGTTTTTTTAATCATTTCGCCACCAAATAAAAAAAAAAAGTGAAGCCTTGATTTTCTTGCTTTTCTTGTGAAACTATCTCTAAAACCTCAATTTCATGATCATTTTGCAAATTTGCCCTGGATTATATTCTTTTGGTTGTAATGGTGTGTTAGATGGTGGAAATTATGCATTTTACATTAAGTGTGTATATTTCTACTTGCATCTTTTGACTGTGTATGTGTGTGTGTTATGAATATTCTCGTCCGTGTGGCGGTAAACATGTGTCTGTGTTTACCCCATGTGACGGTGAATCCGAAGGCCGTCGCTGCGATGACACAAGGTGTGGATGGAGGGCCTGGTTTGTCCGGATTGGTGGTGCACACCAACACCTCACTGGGACTGCTCTTTCCCTCCATGTTCGATGCTATGAGCTGAGGAAGAGGATGGACAGAGGGAGCACGGTGAGAAGCAGGGGAAAGGGAGGTGAAGAGGGCGAGAGAAGAGACAAAGTGAGTAAATGAGATTCACGGTGAGCGCGGTCGGACGAGACAAGGGTCTGCCGCCTCGGCCGAGGGAGGGAGTGAGGACAAGTGCACATGTGTATGGACGTACATGTGAGGTTTTGTCCTAGGTGACCGAGTCAAACACATGCAGACAATGGCAGAGATCTCCAGTGGGAACATTTTGTTTCACAATGTCCTCACATTACGAGCAGCTATCACAGCTTTTAGTGGAGCCGCACCGTGGTCTCCGCCCGCTAAAGGGCTGCTGAATTGCCTCGTTTCACTACTCTTGAAATTGTAGCCAATCCTCCGCTGGTAAAATACTGTATTCCTTCCATGATTGATGGATGTTATATTGCCACTGGAAGCCACCTGGATATGCCGGTATCCTTGGAAACACATCACTGATGGGAGGAAACTGATCAAACAAGAGAGCCTGGACCGAAAAAGAGGCAGCCATGATGATTCCATGAAAGAATGCACCTGAAATCAAATAACACCTACAATATATACACAGCTGGGCCTTATCTATCTAGCCATTTCTCTGAAGATTACTTTTGCCTTCCCATCATAATACAACATTGTCATTTCATTATAGGAGCACAAGTGTGCAGTCATGTACCCGGGCAGTTGTCATGAGTACAGGAGCTGGTTCCGATCGAATCCGAGAGCCTCCTGCAGATCATCACTCTTCTCGTGAGACGAAGAATTCGTTTTACATTCACTACTTATACAACCCTCCTTATTGAGCAGAAGAGCTACAACAGCATACTTCATATGAAGTTAAAATTAAAATTCAATAAGCCGATCCATAAAAGTGGGGTTGTGATTGGAGAAGACGAGTGGAAATGGGCAGAATATTTTAATGTAGTGGATTCCGGCCCCCAAGCCAGTTGGGACCCGACAGGTAAGGACGGGTTCTTGCTTCATAGCGTCGTGACACACATGTCAATCTTCTCCTCTAACTCTTAATGTGCGACTATTCTTAATACACAGCCCTAATATTGTAATTTTCTATGCAAAGATCCTTTCAAAATACATAAACCAAAAACACACACACACGCACAAAGTCGTGACTTACCCTGAATTTATACTGCGTACTCCTCTTCAGGCCTTGTACAGTACAAGTCAAGTTTTCTCCAGTGTACTTTGGATGAAAGTCGGTTCCCTGTTGGAGAAAAAACGGTCAGTCGTCTGTGTGCATTTGGATCACGTGCATTGGAAGTGTGGATGTTTGCATTATATGCTGTAGGTATTTGTGAGTATTGTGAGGTATCCAGCACTTGAGCAATCATATGCATGAGGTGTGCTTTTTTGGATGTGTGTGTGTGCTTCAGTATTGCGCCTCCAAACAATCCCAAAACGGTTTGTTCATCCCACTATGTCTGTAATTTTGAATATTTTGTCACAATCAGTTTTTTACAGTGCATATTTTCTTTCTCCTCCTCCTCCTCCTCATATTTGATTTAGCTGATGACAGAGTTTCACAAAACCAAATGTAGGTTTCATGTTTACTATGATGGATTATGTTGTTGCTGCCACTTTCAAATCAATAAGGGCTGTTTTAATGTGATGGAAAATAACCAGTGCCAATAACATTAACTGTGTTTTCATATAAATAATGTGGGAGCTGTGCGTGCGTGTGCGTGTTACTCACGCTGTTGTCCTCCTGGATCTCAAGTGTGTATTTGAGCTGCTCCTCGCTGGGGCTGCCCTCGGGACGCCCCCACTCCAGGGTCACCCAGGACACGCCGGCCCTGACCAGCCGCGGCGCCAGAGGCAGAGCGGGCAGGGTGCCCATGGTGTAAAACACCACCTCTGTGCTGAAGCCACTGCAAGAAAAAAAAACAAGCACATTTCCAGTTTTATTCCCATTTTGCTTGAATTTAAAAATGCTGGAGTTGTTGGATTTAAAAAGAAATAATTTGAGGAGAAAGGGGACAGTAAGAGGACTGTAGGCTTGTGCATCATGAATTACACACACGGCAGAGATGGGGAGAGGTGCGTGGGTGAGTAAAAGGAATGAAATAAGAAAATAACACTGAGTGCTCGGCCAAAGGGAGTGCATGTGTGATTGCAGGTGAGGATGAGGCTGGGGGAGGCTCCCAGGGGTGACGGCAAAAAGAACAGGAAGAAGACAGAACATATTGTAGACCTGTCAGGAACCAAACCGAAAAGACGGAGGAGGAAACCTCACTAATTTGTGAGTTTCAGGAGGAAAACAAAATGTGAACGAGGAGGTTGTAAAACTTTGTTTTTCGAGTAAGAAATATAGCGAGTAACTGAAATGTTGTGCGCGCCGGGGGCCGGCTGTTTGTACGAGTTTGTGTGTCGGCGGCTTCAAAAGGGGAATCGGGATGAAGGATTCATTAAGGCCGCTCCGAGTTGAGCTCACATCGTCTCCCCCCCCCATCCCCCCTCCCCCTCCCCCGAGCGACTGCAGACGAGATGCTCCGCGCCGTAATGACAGGGAGGAGAGAACGAGGGGAAATGGGATAAGAGAGAGAGGACCCGTCTCACATGCAGAGTAATAGCTATAGATTAGCTGGTCTCTTGGTGGCGTTCGGTGCACGGTGTGTCTGACACTGACACATTCTGCTGCCATGGGTGTCAGTATCCGGGGTTACTAAAAAATATGGGTGAGATCTCACAGGTGCTGAATGTCAGGTAGAAAAGCTGTCATGTAATTTAATAAACCTGAGCTCCTCCAACAAGGAACAAGAAGGAGTTCGTCTGTCGGTGTTATTTCTGATAATGAATTTTGCAGAGTGCATTATGTGATTTTGTGTTTTCAGGCAACCGTACCTTGTGCCGATGTCGTTGTGCGCAGCCACTCTGAACGTGTAGCCGCAGGCGGGAAACAGTCGTGTCAGCTTACAGTGTCTCTGGCTCCCAAAGTAACATTCTCTGAAAACACTGTTCTTCTTTCCCTGCAGGAGAGAGGAGAGGAGGTGAGGAAACAAGAGGAGGAGGAGGAGGAGGAGGAGAAGGGTTGGAGGAGGGGAGGAAATAAGAGGAGAGGAAACAAGAGGAGAGGAGGAGGACAAAGAGGAGAAGAGAGGAGGAGAGGAAAGGAGGAGGTGGGGAGGAGGAAGAGGAGAGGAAAAGAAGTGGGGAGGAGGAGGAAAGTAAGAGGAGAGGAGAGGAAACAAGAGGAGATGAAAACAAATGAGAGGAAATGAGGAAGGGGACAATGAGAGGTTTGAGATTAATTGCAATAATATGTATTTTTTTAAGTAAAAAAAGACAAAAGAGAAGATGAGAAAACAAAAAGATTGAAAACTCAATAAATCACAGACTTATTACATCTTATCACAGGAGCTGAATGTTAATGTCTATTTAGTGACGTCTGTAAGTGACCTGACGGATGATGGACATCGAGAGCAGGACTCACCTCATCCCACTCGAGCAGGTAGTTTGTGATTTTGGATCCGTTGTCGCCTGGGGGCTGTGGGTCCGGGGGGGAAATGGACCGAGCGAGGAAGACAAGAGGCGAGAGAGAGATGGAGAGATTAGCTGGGGATAAAAGACTCTGACACGGAGGCAGACAAAATACCTGCCGTGTTTTTCTGATTGGCCTCATATCCTGTCTGGGCGACTGATGTCACTCTTCATCAGTGACTGTGTGAGTGGATAAAGAGAATTTGCTGGTGTTGAGAAAAGGTCAGAGAGGACAGGCGGGGACGGAGCCTGTCCAACGATGTAAGAATGTGTCTCCAGCCGATAAACCGGGTGACAGAAAACACACTTTGTTCAGAGCATTAAGTTGTAGTTCAAGATAAAGTCAATAAAGTTCAGGAGGCATTAGATTTATTGTATAATAACGTGGGTGCCATCAAAAACTAATTCAAACCATAAATTGAAATGACTGTAATGTTTATTTGGGAGAGAAAGAGCTTAGTCAGCTGTCCAGCTCAAGATTAAAGCACGGGCGGCTCGGCATTAAAGATGTCCGTGGCGCTGTACCTTCCACTGGAGGGTGAGGGTGCTCTTGGTGCGGTGGGAGAACTTCGGGGGTAGCGGGACGTCGGGGACGCTGCAGTGCGAGGTGAAGGAGCCGGCCTCTGAACACGAGCCTCGAACCGAGTTGTACATCGCAGAGACCCTGGAGCAAGGCACAGAAAACAGCATTGAAACGTGAGAAACACCAAACATTTGGAGATTCTGCAAAACCTTGTCCGGACTAAAAAAAACCTCTAACTTTGCTCTGCTTCACTTTATTGACGTGAAACTTGGCACAGGGGATGTTCGGATGTTGTGCTACAGGAAGCCACAGGTTTTAGGCAACAACTGCATTTTTTTATTACACAGCAGATATTCACTCGTCGACATGAAATCTTTCATTTATTTTGAAATGTGTGTTCCATCTTTACCCAGTGACATTTATACTGAACATCAGAGATCTCACAAGTGTTACCTTTATACAGAAATCAAGATTATTCCTATAGACCCCGTAGCTGCAGAGTGACACTCTATTCATTTGGGGTCTTATTCGATCAGGAGCATGGGAAACAGGCAGGTAAAACTACATTTATTTTTAAAAAGCCTAAGACAAGATGAGGTAGAGTAGAAAAACGTAAATAAAGGCAGACGGGTAAGTCAGGTCAGAAACCTCCTTACCGTACGTGGTAGTCTGACGCTGGCCTTAGGTCTTTCAGGTGGTACTCCAATTCCTCGCCACTAAAACACACACACACAAAACACACACACAGAAAAGCGTGAACTTCAGTCGACCTGATGTGAACTCCGTCTGTGCGGTGTGTTCCTCTAGCTTTGTGCGTCCTACCTGTATATGAGGCGATACTTTCCATCTCGTCCCTTATCCGAGAGAGAGACCTCGTAGGAGCAGGACACAGGCATCCCGTTACTATGCCTGTTCACCAGCCCTACCGGGGGGGCCCAGGACAGCCGTGCGGCCCGCGCCTGCACATTGGACACCTGTAAGACACACAAAACATATACACTGAATGTTATACAATATTTTTGCCTTGTAATAACAGTAACTTTTGTTTTGTTAACGCACAGGGGGGGATAAAATCAGGGTGTGTTTACTGTACATGCATAACTTACTGTTCAAGTGTGTCTATGTGTGTCTGCATCGTGCATGTGTGTGTGTGTGCGTTATCACAGTGAACCGGTGTGTCTTTGAAACCATGACTCCAGATTTGTCTCTTCTTTCCAGGCCAGGAACGTACATGAGAATTAACATGAAGAATGAACACACACACACACACACACACACACACACACACACACACCACCACACACACACACACCCACCCCACACACCACACACCACACACCACACACACCCCACACACACCACACCACAAGAGGCCTCCTTGTTTGTGTGTTTAACAGCCTGTCTGTGCACCCGCCTGCAAGCATGTGCACGTTTGAGGGGGATCCAGCTGCAACACTCAATGAGACACTCATTGTATTCGTTGAGAATGCTCGATCATGATGTTTAGTTTTCACCAGATCATTTTACCGAGAATCTGATGGAATGTAAGTGAAGTCATAGTTTCGCTCGCAGCGACCTGACGTGCAAAGACAGAGGAAGAAAATGGCAGAAAGAAGTGAAGGATGAGGGACACCATTTTGAAGTTTTTCGTTTTTACCCTTTGACCCGAGAGAAGCCTGTTCATTGTCTGAGTGCGACAGACGGTTGAGCAAAGACCAGTGAAAGTCGAGGGGTTCCCAGTATACCATGGTTCACACAGAGTAGTACAGAATACTGTGGATCTTCATCACCATCCCTCATCCTCTCATCACCGTTCGTAAATTAATTTCTGTCCGATTCTTGCTCACATAACTGCTTTTATGTAAATGCTCAATGTCGGTCCACTCAATATGAGGTTTTAACAAAACACTTTACATTATGTTTTAATGTAATGTTCAGTTTTATATGACTACATCTTTATTGTTCTTGATTTGACGAGTTAGGATTATCTACATTACATGAAATATCTGTTCCAACTGATGACAGAAAGGAATGATTGTGTATTTTTATAGTTCGGCTCCATTTTGTTTCTAAATCTTAAAAAACACGTTTTTGCTACTGGTGCTGCTGCTCTGCTTTCTTTTGTTCGGTTTCTTTTTCTGAATAATGATTTTCTCGTAGGTCTTTTTTTGGCCTGGACATATAATGTGCATGACACAGAAATAAAAAAAATCAATCAGTCAGTCAGTAGTGGTCCCGGGTGATGGATCATCATATCAATTTAAGTGTCCTTCAGTAATTCCTTTTCATTAGTTTGGTCATACGCATTAATCCATTGAGACACTTTTATAACATACATTTTTATTGAGTGAGTTTAAAATTACAGACTGAAGCAAACTGGAAAAAAAACCTCTCACCTTGTCCTGCATTTTTCTCTCCGCAAAGGATTTTACATTTCCATTCCTGTTTGTGTGATTTAGCAAAAACTAATCAACAGATTTTATTGAAACTTAGTGGAAGACATTCAATTTTGAAGTGGATCCAGATAAACTGGCAGAATCCATTATTTTATTCTCGCCCTTTAACATGGCGACACAGCCTTTGTGGAGGTTTGCGTCTCTCCGTGCACCCGTCTAGCTTTTTGGACAAAACAACGAATTTATTAAAGAAAACTGCAAATCGCTTTTCAGTGTGTCCGACAGTGAAGTTGCCCGCCCACCACAAGTTTCAGGGAGATTTATACATAAAAAATTAATCTGTATTGAAGAGA
The DNA here is from genome assembly GCA_006182925.3 of Reinhardtius hippoglossoides. Classification (NCBI taxonomy): domain Eukaryota; kingdom Metazoa; phylum Chordata; class Actinopteri; order Pleuronectiformes; family Pleuronectidae; genus Reinhardtius; species Reinhardtius hippoglossoides. The sequence continues at coordinate 5,347,359 of CM031679.1, forward strand.
TGGTGGGTTGAGTTGAGTTTGAGAAATAGCCTTTGACTTAATCAGATTTGGAGGAGGCCTCTTCACCCATCAATCAGTCTATGTTTGGACGCCAGCATGGGATTCGAAATATTAATGTAACATAATACCTTACGGTGACCGTCGGCAATGATCCGGCTGCTATGTGCATGTTAATGTCGCCACTGATGCGTCTTGCTTCAACAGTGATACAGACCAGATCTCATGGGAAACTTGTTTTTGATATAAAACCACACAATACAACCAGAGGAGCAACATAATATCCTGAAGATTTTTAAATCAAGTACTTTGTCACATAAGCTCCGGCTCCGCAACACCTGCGACCACAAGAGTCGGTTGATTCCATTGAGGGGGAATATGACCCATTACAGACGGCTGCCTCTTCTATAAATGCATTAGAGTCATTGAAGTTTATGACACACAAAAATAACAATCAGGGACTGAACAACATCTTAAAATTGCTGTTTTTCTCTTCCCCCCCCTCTGACTATCAACTATAATAATGCTGCTCTATCAGTGGAAAGGCCATCTGAGGGCCGCTGCAGTGTTTACAGGGATTTTCAGCCGATAGAGAGCAGGAAGCAAATGGATGAGCAGATGCTGCCCTCGTGTGGCCAGGGTGGGCAAGAGCCTGGATGAGCCGTGGTCTGAAAAAAGACAACGCTGCACAAAGTCTGTCACAACAGATTTTTTGGGTGTGTGTGTGTGATCGTCTGATTTTTGTGTTAATCACACAGACAGGGTGGAAATATGGGAAAGATATCAAAACTGGTGCCAGCTATGACTGCACCAGACACGGAGGTGATTGATGAAAGTGGTTATTAATGGGTTGTGTGTGTGTGTGTGTGTGTGTGTGTGTGTGTGTGTGTGTGTGTGTGTGTGTGTACCAACCTGTGGTTTGTCGATTGTAGACAGCATGTCTTGAACACGCTTCCCCTCTGAATCATGATCTGAGGAGACAGAGACAAGGGAAAATGCATTGATTACTAAAAGTCCACCATAAGTGGTTTGTATGTTACATTCAGCAAAATAAGAGCGACCGACTCATGAGGGCAGACACAGCCGCAGGTGGAGTCAACACTTTCAATCTGTCTGCACATTTCCACCGTCCACAGTTTGAGAAAGATGCACATCAACAGTATTTGCAGAAAACACACACACAAAAAAAACATCTGTTGATTGTTACAGAGAGGTTTTTTGTGTTTTAAATGTTTTTTTTCTTTATCTAATCTATGTCTGATTATTGTCCAGGGTCAGCCAAGGTTTGCATGTAGATTAGAGGGGGGGGGGGGGGGGGGGGGGGGGGAAGCCTGATTAAATGCACTTTGACCCCCTAATCGTCCCCTAATATCTGCCTGTGAAAAGATCTTATCCAACTCGGTCATCTGTGGGGAAGAAAAACACCCCAGAAATAGCTCAAAGCAGACCTGGTTTCTTGTGTTGTCTAATGCAGTGTGATGCAACACTTGTTTTTCTTCCACCTATTTCGTCTCATCAAGTCATGAAGAACAAAACCCCCGGCTGGGAAAAACCACTGAATTACCCAGAGCTCATATAGAGAAGCATTAGGCACAGATTCCTGACCTGGAGCAAATAAAAGGGGGATCACCCATTCAAAAAAACAAAACACATACTGTATGAAAATGACTTGTAGCCCCCGGTGATTATTCTGTTCTCTGGAGTCATTAGTTCACAGACATCATTATCCTAATCCTTATTATGGATCATTTTCAAACCACCGTCCCTACACATGAGAGTAATTATCCAGAGAATGACGTGACGTCAGCAGTGCTGTTGTAGCTCGGCAGCACGACTTGTTATGCCTGACATGACACTGAGCATAAAGCTATTATCTGTGTAATGACTGCTCATTATAATGCTGGACTTTTACAGAAAAAAAGCATTATAGTATTTAATATAGAATAATATGCTGTACGTCACCAGATAATAAACATGTGCGAGCCTCCGTGTGGCAGGAAAACGCAAGGTTGTACATACTCACTGAAACTCGGCAGTGATATAACTTTGTATTTCTATTAATGATTTTGATTATCATGTTGTACTTTAAAATAACACATGAGCACTAGGTAGTGGTGACTCCCCCCTTTCCACCGGTTATTTCGCACACTGCCCTCAGGGTGGCTATGATGGCGTGTGGGCGTGTGCACGTGTGGGCACGTGTGTGGCGAATGGAAGTTTCCCGCCTGTGTGATCCTCGCAGTTGAGATCTTTCCAACCAGAGGAGATCTGCTTTCTCCATCTGCGTCTGACCGCGGTAAATCACACTGGATACTGTGTGTGTGTGTGTGCGTGTGTGTGCGTCAGCAACACAAATCGTGTGTGGTACCGTCATACAGGACCAACGAGGACAAACTGCACATACATGGAAACAAAAACAAAAAAAACACACACGCACACATACATCACAATGCATATTTGTGTACAAGCCAGTTTGTGATTTAAATGTCACTGTATGTTTAGAGAAGGTGTTAAATAAGTGTGTGTTGTGTGTGTGTGTGTCAGTAGCTAAGTCCCTTTGACATATTCTGTGGAGGAGAGGGCCTTACTGTGCCTGGGGGTACACTTATGAGTCATGGCAACAGTGATGTCATGGAAGCACAGCCTCAACTTGACCTGCGCGTGTGTGCGTGTGTGTGTGTAGCTGAAAAAAGCGACGAAAGAGAGACTGTGTGTGTGTGTGTGTGTGTGTGTGTGTGTGTGTGTGTGTGTGTGTGTGTGTGTGTGTGTGTGGTGTGTGTGGTGTGTGGTGTGGTGTGTGTGTGTGTGTGTGTGTGTGTGTGTGTGTGTGTGTGTGTGTGTGTGTGTGTGTGTGTGAGAGAGAGCTCTAAAGTCCCACTATCAGGTTACAGTAGATTGGTGACGGGTGACATGAGGTGGGTAGTTAAGCTACTGTGTATGCATGTGCACGCGTTTGTCTGCGTGCGTGTGTGCGTCTGGTGTGTGCGTTGGGGGAGTTCAAGAGGTGAACGACACATTCTGCATCGCTGCTAAAGACACATTGGCTCATTAGTGCACCTTTTTCATAAACACACTTATCCCCTTTCATACACTTGGACCGAGGTGAACTTTTGTCTTTTATGGAATAAAAATCACACCCGGACTCACAGCTTCAGACGTGAGCAGCTCTGTCGGCTAATAGGCTGACCCAGCTTATTCCACCCATTAATCACAGCTGAGTGAAGGAGAAGAATACGGGCTGTTCAGCGCCGTCGTCCTGTAGCTACTTGTCAAGTGCAGCTAAGAAAAGACGAGGGTTCCATGACCGCATCGCTGCAGCCGTCACGTTCGGCAAACAGCAGCTGTTCGAAATCAAACAATAACCGAGACTGATGAACCGTGTTTCTGAGAGTTCACAGTTTTGGCGATGAGTTTTGGGGAAATTGACTGCCGAGGAGTTCTTTGACTCAGAAATGTTAAATTTAAATATATTATACAAAAAGGGGAAAAAAGTAAGAATAAAGATGATTTCACTTTGACACACGGCCGTGCACCATCAGTTGTAGCAGCTCTGATCTCCTTTCTGTGTTTTTGTGTGTTTTCTTCTACATTAGATTTACATATTCTCTGTATATTTCAATTGTATATTTATTTGACTGCCTAGTTTATCCTATCATTACCGTCACTTGTTCTCCTGTCCAACTCATTCTATCTAGAGTCCTTGAGCAAGATACTGGACCCTAAATGGCCATTTATCTATTTACATTTATTTGAATCAGAATAACAATTTGTTTCTTATGCCGCTTATTTTTCATATGAGTTTCTGGATTAATTATATAAAAAACTAATAAATCCCTACTGGCAAAAAAATATCACAGTGAGAGATTTCCATTATATTACATGACATATATACACTAACTTTGGTTAAACTGTTTTATTTAAGAGCGACCCACTGGTTCTGTTCTGAATCAGGACCTTGATGAATCTTAAATCCAGTGGTTACGTTTCTCTGCTGGTTACGGTTTTCCACACTGTATATGAGATTTTTTTGGCCCACGAACTCAGTTTGTGACAGAAGAGATTTATTTAATATTTCAGGGACCGGTAATAAAGTTTGAAAAACACGACTGCTTTACTTCACGGCCGAGTGTTTTGACTCGCTGTGGCTGTTTGGTCCAGATGTTTAAGTGTTTAATAGAGAAGAGAACCACAAAGAGTCGACGCTGAAACAGAAACTGAATCTCTTCTCAGTACACACACACACACACACACACACACACACACACACACACACACACACACACACACACACACACACACACACACACACACACACACACACACACACACACACACACACACACACACACACACACACACACACACACACACACACACACACACACACACACACACACACACACACACACACACCTCTGTCCTCAGTGTCCCTCACCTCTTCTCCTTTCTGTTTATGTGCTGCCCACGCACCCTCACTTCCTCTCCTTGTCTGACCTCACATCCTGTCTGTGTCTGACCGCCTGTGTTTGATTACCGGGGACAGCCAGACGGAGCGAGGGAGCGCAACGGACAGCAGGAAAAGGAGAGGAATGAGGAATTGGGGAAGGGGGAGCAGCGGGCTGAGGCAAAACAAGGCGAGAGGGGGATTTAGAGGAAGAACGATAGACACTGGAGGACAAACTGCAGAGAGCGAGAGAGAGAAGGAGAGAGAGAGAGAGGACAGGCAGGAGGAGTCTGGGTAAGAGATTAGGTGCAGAATCATAAGGAAATTGAGAGACAAAAAGTGAGCCGGGAATCAACAGAGAGGAGGAGAGACGGAGGGATGAAAGGAGAGAGGAAGGTGAAGGCTCAGGAAGATGTGAGGCCAAGGATTACACAACCTTACGTGACATCATCAGAGGGCGCGCAGCAGATGAGCTCCACTCATCTCGGGGTGGTAGTAGTTATACACCGAAAGTCTCTGCGTCCAACCGACACAAAAACAAAACGCGATCTAACAACGCAGCGTGGGGGTTGTGTGAGGCATTTTCCACTTTCATTGGACATTTTATACCATAAGATAATAATATTGGTTAATAAAAGTAATGAAACATCAATAACATAACCAATAGTTGTGGCCCTAGAGGTCATTAAGGTCACTTGTTAGACGTAAAGTATCTTTTTTGATGCAACAGCGGTGGGAGGTGAATTCTGAAAGTTGTTTACACCACTGCCAATTCCAATTCACCTTTAATGTCCGTCAACACAGTAACACAGGTTGTTTCAAGACCTTCAGCTTGAATGTAATCAGGTCATCAGGATTTCTGGCACTTTAGTGAACTATGAATATTATTGTTTATTGAGAAGCTATAGAGGCACAAATCAGAGCTATTGATATTGATACCACTCTCAAATGTGCACAAGTAAAATGAAGTAAAGACAAACAGGTTTACAAAGAACCTGGGTCTCCACATTCTAAAAGATTTCTCAACAATGATGCAAATAAATGCATTTCCCAAAAATGTCAAACTATTCCTAGAACTGCAAAATGTTTAAGGTTTCTAACTTCTTCTATTAAGTTATTTTTTTATCGTACTCGTTGTACTGTTATTGAAATCTCTCCAAACACTTTTGTCCTGGGCTTTAAATTAGATTATTGTGAAACAAAGAAACCAGACTTTGCTTTTTTAATAGTCGCTCCACATTTCTCCTGATTAACCCTATCAGGAGAGTTCATGGTGATCTCAGCCTCTGAAGTATTCCAGCTTACAGTCACTTTTTCTTCCACAGCCCCAGGCATCTGAAACAAGTTAACACAGCAGCTCCGGTGCATGGAAAAAAGTAGGGAGACACACACTGGATTATTTACAAGCACATAAATACTGAACACGACCGTCAGTCTGTCTCTTTGATTCATTCCTCCCTTCCGCAGTTCTCCCAAGTACAGAGGCATGTTTACAAGAATCTTTTTAAAAATATCTCACACCTACACACTTCAGCATTAATGGCGTCACTTGCTAAAAGAGCTACAGTAAAACTGAGTCACTTTAACATTGCATTGAGGTTGCATTCCTCTTGCATGACAGCCTGTGGTTCTTAGACAAAGTCTGTCTGCGCTGGGACAGAAAAAGACCTTTAAGGCCTGGAAAAAAATGTGAAAAATGTGGCAACGGTCGCTCACTCAGCCCCCACTGCACGCGCACACACACACACACACACACACGCACACACGCACACACGGCCAACGGCACAGGGTGTGTGTGAGTGAAGTCCTGAAGGAACGAAGCGAGATATGATCCCCATCTTCAGAAGCCTCTAATCAGGGAGAACAAAGCAAAGTGACGAACACTCAGCTGGAAAAAGGAGCAGAGAGAGAGGAGAGAGGGGAGAGAGATGAGAGGGAGGACAGACAGAAGTGGACAGAGGGGAAGGAGTGGGGACGAGTGAGAGAGTGAGAGAGAGAGAGAAAGAGAGGGAGGAGAGGACAGAAAAGAGGAAAATGGAGGGAGCAAGGAGCACGGACCTTGAATTCCACACCATTATCATCTGCTGCATAGCGAGCATTCCATCTGTTCAACAGCTGGGCAACACACACACACACACGCACGCACACACACACACGCACGCACCAGACAGTCGTTGGGGACATGCCTGAAATTGTGGTTGTCATGGTGAAGGTTTGGTTCTCATGGCCAGAGTCCTGATGGTTTATAAAGGGGATTAGCGAGGGAGAGACAGACAGAGAGCCTGGCACACAAGCAGAGGAAATCTAAATTAAAAATCCAAAATCAAAGCCAAACCAGAGAGGAGGACGCAGATACAGAGGCAGACACGCAAATAAGTGTAATTGTCGTCTTTCTGCAGAAACGTGATGTATTGGGGTTCAAGGAAATGAGAAACCCACTTTACTGAATCGGGGGGGGGGGGGGGTTGGGAGAATAAAGTAAAAAAAAAAAGAAAAAAAAGTAGATTTCTGCCACAGAGACCTGATGTTTCACCAGGTTTCTAAAAGTGTGCCCGACAAAGTCCGAGGAAACTATTTCAACAGCAGCGACTCACAGCAATAATAACAAAGCTCATTATTTTTGAGCCGCGGTGCCTAAAATAAAGAAATCCAAAGTCCAACTCCGGCTGGAAATCAAACAAAGCATAAACACATAACTGCTTTCACCAGTTCCCTTCTCTCAACAACCGGGTTTCATGTGTGAATGTGGATTTAGGGCACAGACACAGAGACCTTGTCCACTGCAGCCGTCTCACTCAGGACGGAGACGAGTGTCTCGGCTGCCAAGTGACACAAAACGTGCTCTGCTTTTCCAAGAAGAGCGTGAGGGGCGAGCGCGAGTATACGCGAGTGTTTGCGCGAGGGTGTACGTGCCGCGACAGGCGCATGGAGCGAGGGATTACAGGGGGGACGGGTTTCTCAGAGCCCTGACCCCATCCGACCCCGCTCAGCCCAAGAAGAAACGTCTTTGAGAGCGTGACTCTCGGACCGGTGGACGGAGCGGGAAGACAAATCAAAAGTGTGACCGACAGACGGCAGAGGCAGAGGAGGGAGAGTGACAGAGGGGACATACAGAGGCAGAACAGCAGACTGTGGGAATTATAGGGACAGAAATAAAAATGGAGAAAGGTCACTTAAGTCCACGTTAATTACGAGGACGAGGAAAACAAAAATAACCATTTGACCTGCTGTCTTTAAATAGGTTTACATTATTTACATTATTTTCATGTTTCTTTGTTCCTACTTTTTGAATCTAATCCACATGAAAGCAGAACTTGGTGCATGTTGCCATCAAGGGATGAAACTCTGGTAATTACCGTGGTTACCGTGGTGATTGGGTTGATAGTGTAACTAGCAGCTAGCACCCACTGTCGCCAAGTTGCACGTATTTAACAAACGCTCATATTGTGTCCTGACTCTCTGCACTTGACGCAACAAATTGTCAAACTTCTCTCCTCCACTCCGACTCTGCTGGATTTTATGTTGTTATTTTATATAATCAACACCTGTCATCGGATTTGTTTATGTGCGGTTGTATTATTCTTACGTGCACATGCTTTGTTCATGTTGTTTTTATATGGATACTTGATTTACATTTCGGGAAGTTTTCTAAAAGCTTTTTGGGCGAGCTGAAGCCTTTCGCCTTCCAAGTTAATGTTGCACATTTGATATGGTGTTTAAACAAAACTTGTAAGTACTTCAGTTTGTGTATCAGGACTTTTTGAACATCAGCACATTTTAACAATAACACAAAAGGACTGATTGTCATGATCGTGCCATCATCGTCCGGACCAGACTGACTATAAATACTCCTAAACTCAAATGTTCTGTTGGTGGGATTTAAATACAGTGATCGATTGTCTCAAACCCATTGACTCACGAGTCTTAAAATGCCAACTGCATGAAATCCCAGTCCAACTGGATCTGCTTTAGATGTCTGGAGGGGTTTGTGCATTTCATCTAATGAATTACTTAACTTGATCGGGACAAATTCAATTCAATCCGGATGAAGCCGTCAAACAGACTAAATATTATGTAACCCACTTCTGCTTGATACGGGGCGGCCGGCTGCTGCGGCCCGATGGCGTGGTGCGTTTATCGCTTGTATCACAAGGTCCATTCAGCTGAATGAGGGAAATGTCTGCTGTGCTCATTGTAACCGGCGAGAACAACCTCCCCTTCTAATCCCACTAGTCCTGTTACATGATATCAGCGGGAAAGACATTCCTCTGCTGGTGAAGCCATCCCTTGTTCTCTTTCCGTTTTCTGTACATCCCCCATTCTGGCTCTTTCATTCCCCCAGTTTCTTGCCTTTCATTTCTCTCCTCTCCCCTTTCTCTTCTCTTATCTGTCCTCTCTTCTTCCCCGTCCCTCGCTCCGACCCCGCTGCCCTCCATCTTGCCCTGCAAACATAGCCGTATTTGGATTTGAGGGAAGGGGTTTGAGTTTGTTGTGAGGGCAGGGGGGGGCTGAGATTATCGCCATGGCGATCCACATCAAAACAGTCCGGTCAGGGGACGGCTGGGTGTGTGCTCACACACTTCCAGGCCTGTTGCTGCGTTTAGAGCCGAGGAACCGGGAGACGAGCCTGATGTTGAAGTAAAGGCTGAGTCATGACTCGGTCAAAGGCCACGAGAGCTAATGAGGATGACATCAGCAAAACTACAGAGCTTCGTGCTTTGAAAAGCTTCTTCTTTGCGACTGATTTGAAACGGTTACTTCCCTGCTACTTGGTTGGTAGGAAACTCTTTCAAAGTAAGAGTAGAGAAATAGCTCAGTGAAGAAAATGACAATGGTGGATCTGTCGGTTGTCCCCGTTACATTTCATGGTTACAAAATGATTTACCCTCCTGGTAAAGCATCATTTCTAAAGGCTTTATGAGCAGTAACTCATGAAATATCTTCCTATTGCTCTGTAGATGAGTTATTGAATTTCCTCACTGTAAACAACGCCTCTGGATAACGTTTATCATTCTCCGGCAGGACACTTGCTTTGTGAGTCAAACGGTTCACTGGTCCTCAGGCGAACCTCTTGACCTCCGACCCTCTGGAGAGAAGCAGGACTGTTCTGTCTCCCGGCAAAGTCTCAACATATACAAGCACAGATTTAATGTGCAGTAATTCATAGAGTGAGAAACCTGCTAACTTTAAGTATTGAAGTCAATATTTTATTAATGACTGAATGTGTAAGCCCAATTCTTAATGCACTGTTAAATTCTTCATTAACTACATATATTACCATTTGCTACAACCATTAGACAAAGCTACCAATTATATTTAATATAATTGGTAATATCAAGCATTGATTAAATTACAAAATAAATTACATCATTTCAATTAATTATAGGCAAAATACAGATGATGGATTTAAATATTATAATGTTTTTAAGGGATATTTACTTTTAAAGAAGAAACGTAACAGCTCTGGAAACAACACATTCTTTATCTAACAAATGTTGTGACCAGTAGATAAATGTCAGTTACATGTCCCAAACTAATTCTGCTCACTTGTGTTACATTATGTTTTAGTATTAAAAAAAATGATACTGTATTTGTTACACTTGTGTCAACACTGAAGACATGTTGAGATGTTTTCCTTTAATTTTTTTTTGTGAGGAAAGATTGTGCAACTAAATATTTCTCAAAAGAAAGCAAAGCAAGCCATACGCTTTTTACTTAAATATGTTTCCACTGTACTCAAACCATGACAGCAGACCACTGGAATATCTAAGACCTTTGTTATTTTCTTCACTGGGCCAACATGGTGGACGCAGCAGCCACCGCTCACATCTGCTTTCTCCTGAATTCACAGCACTCGGCAATGACGTAGAACCAAAGATGGAGGAGCAGAAGGTGCTGCTCCATCTGCTTCTGCTGAAATCCCAGTTTCTTGGAGTGAGAGACAGGATCTGCGGTGGTGATGATGCGGAGCCAAGATGGAGGAACAGAGGGGACGGGGCCCACATCTGTTTCTGCTCAGCGAGCAGCACAGTTCTGAGGGAAAAAAGGGGCCTGAAGAGCTGCTTTACTGGGGAATGGTCACTGCACTCGCCAAGTCAGCCGGCTGCCTCACTGGCACCGGGGCAGGAGCCACACACACACACACACAAGACCAAGGGCATCAAGGGCAAAGCGTAGGCGGTGCTGTGTGTGTGTGTGTGTGTGTGTGTGTGTGTGTGTGTGTGTGTGTGTGTGTGTGTTATTCTGGGTTGGACCATACATGGATGAACCGGGCCAAGCAGCAACTTTGTCGGAATGTTTGTACTCTGCTCTTAAACTCTCTCCGTCTCTCTCTCTCTCCGTCTCTCTCTCTCTCTCTCCGTCTTTCCATCTCTCCGAACCCTGTGATGTAGGAGTTCTGGTTATTTTAGTTTTTTTCTCTTTACAAACCTTCCATCCATCTCCCTTCTCTCTCTCTCTCTCTCTCTCTCTCTTCTCTCTCTCTCTATCTATCTCTCTATCTATCTCTCCTTCAAATCCTGCATTCCTCTGCTCTCTCTGTTTGAACCCCTACCTCCCGCCATTCCTCTGGACCCTCATGCTCTGATTGTTTTACAGGAAGCCGAGTCACGGGGTGTTTGTGCATGTGTGTTTCCATGTGTGTGTGTGTGTGTGTGTGTGTGTGTGTGTGTGTGTGTGTGTGTGTGTGTGTGTGTGTGTGTGTTTGTGTGGTACATGTAGCTGACTCAGCCTGATCTCCACCCTAGTACTGAGACCCTCGTAGACCAGAACAGACAACCGACAACATGCTGACATGTTCCCGTCATGTGTTGTAACAGCTTAGGGTCCGTGTGGGTGGAGGTGAAGCGTGTGGAAAAGTTTAAAGCCAACATACACTCCAACCTTACCAGGCCCGGTTGTACGGCAACTATTCTATCATACATGAATCAAACAGATTCTAAACCCTCACTCATGAGTCGGGAGCGAGAGGAAGGGTCCTGCACTGCACCCGTCCAGCGGGGGCATGCTTTCCAACTAACTGAATGGATCCAACACGCAGTGTGATGTTGTTGCCAATCTCAGAATATCTTAAATGCACATTTTATAATTCCGACTGTTACAGTGTGTTATCGTTATTCGAGCCACATGAAGCTGTGAGACTCAAAAGACCGAGCTGCCGACCTTGCTTTTCTTTTCCTCCCTTGGCACTCCTCTAAGACGCTTCTCTGTTGTGTTTGTGGCATTCTGGTATGTGCATGAGTGTGTGAGTGTGTGTGCATGAGTGTGTGAGTGTGTGTGCATGAGTGTGTGTGTGTGTGGAGTGTAAGAAGCTGTGCAGTCAAACACTGCCTCCTCTGTATGTACGGGTTTGCGTTTGCTAACATATGTTTATGAGTATATGTTTGTAGGTTTAAATACAGTTTTGTGTGATGACACTAATTACACCAAAATGATCAAGGAGATATTTTCAAAGGGTCAACTTACGCAAAAACAAAATATGGTTTCTTACTTAACTCTAATAAATCTCTAACTTTAATTTTGGTTTTATTTGCTGGTTATCTAATGTCCTTCTCTAAAACTGTGTAAATAAGTCTGCTTCAACCCAAATGAATAATGCAATCATGCAACATGTCTTTGAAAAAGCGATTTCCCTACTAATCTCCTTTGTCTTTTGATTAATTGGTAAATTTTGTAGTTGATAAAGTCTCCAAACTGCTTCTTTAGTCCAAAAAGCAAAGAGACTGAAAAACAATGATACTCTAAAGTACTTCTACTGAGTGAAATATCAATTATCAACACTGTTAATTAATCTGATATCTCCACCAAGGCCCAGCAGTCCCATTAAATTCAATCAAGCTACACGAAAGTTGACACATTCACACATATCAGTTCCCTGAACCTTATTTTGCTTTGTTTTTCTCATCAAGATCCATGAATTATTCTCTGAGAAATCAAACGAAAAAATGTTGCAATGTTAAAGAAATAAAAAAATAAAAAATCCTGGCTCTGCCTCCTGATCCACATCTGCACCAAAATGTAACGGCTCCTTCCCTGACCCATACCGCACCTTTCCACAAAATTCCATCCAGTAGGTTTTTGCGTTATCCTGCTAAATAAACAAACATCTAGTCTCAGTTTTAAAGAAACAATTTATCTAAGGATCTACTTTCTACTGTAAAAACAGTCTCCTACGAACACTTTTGAAAGTGCGTCGTGTGCATTGTCCAGATCGACCAGGAGATTTTTTTTTATTCTGGGAACAGCAGTAACTTCTAATCTGTGAGCAGCAGAAACAAAGTTCCAGTCACCGCAGAGCTTCTGACATGATAAGATGGATATCTCAAAATAAGACCATAAAATATATAGTATAATATACAAGAAGTCCAAACATAGATACAATTCTGTTACAGTAAAATTAGATAAAGACCTGGTTACGTAAACTTTCCTTACATGTGGGAGTGATAGTTCCGCTGAGATCTCACAGAGTCGGGACACGCAGATACACCCACACCTGGCCGAGATCAAATACTCCTCTGATGTGACGCCACGCTGCGAGAAGCTCAACCGACGTTTTACGAGGGGAGTAAATTTAAAACAAAGAAGAAAAAAAAAGACCCCGACAGTTACGGTGATCGAGAGGATGAATTTATGCGTCCCTCTACGTTTTCCCTGTCATCACCTCGACAGACGGCCATGTGTGCCGTGTGTGCGAGAGTATAAATGAGACGGCCTGCTCTTTTTTAATAACGCATACGTACGTCTGACTTGTCAAAAGACATGTCATTAAAGAGGAAAAGTACCACAAGGAAGTGTGTGTGTGCAGCCTAATGTCTTTGCACGTGTGCACTTTTTTTCGTGTGCATGTGTGATAAGGCCGAGCTGCGGCATCTGAATCTCGGAGCTCAAAGGTTTCCTTCATCTCCAGCAGGACTCGGCAGGTATGCGACCCCCCCGTCTCCCCGTCTCCCCTTCACCCCCCCCCCCCCCACACTCTCTCAGCCAACCTCCCCCCCTGTGGCTCAGCCTTCACCAACAAGGCCGGTATTGTAGTGAGGGTAAAACGATAGCGCTCAGGGACGGGTTCAGCTATGTGGTTACCCAGACAACCCCCACCCCCCCTCTCGCCCCCTTCCCCACCTTCAGTCCCCCCCCCTGCACTCTTCCCCACTGGATCCCTTCATCTCGCTGAGGAGGACAAAGCCGGTCACACAGAGACAAAGAGCGCGAGGTCAGAGAGGATAGAAGTTATTCTTTCACAAAGAGACATGAGCCGGTTGTGTGGTGCGTTGAGACATACGCTCTGTTTGGAAAACAGAGCAGATCGACAGGGAAGTGGGGCTGTTGGTTTTAGAGCGAAAGTTTAAAAACAAAAAATAGAAAAAACGCCAACGGCAGCATGGCGCTTTGATTTTGAGAACCATTGCTGTTCATTGACAGTTATTATTATTATTATTAAGATCAAAAGTGCTTAGTAAGTCCTCTAACTGTGTGTGTTTGTGTGCGTCCCACCTGTGTGTGTCTCTGGTTCACCGTTCCGTGGACTGCTGCGGAGTCGTCTCTCCGGCTTCTTCCCTCCTGGACTGCCGACGCCTCCCCCTGACCCCACTGACCCGAGCAATGGGGCGTGTGATTTGTTGCTGCATCACAAATTAAAATCACCACAAAATTAATTAAATATTTTTCTCCCCATGAAAAAGTGTGAAATTCTGTGTCCCAATAGGAACTTGTAAAAATGTTGCAAACATTTTATTGATCATTGTAAACATCTACAAAAAAAATTAATGATGATCGTTATAAAACCACAAATATTTTGTGATGGAATGAAATTAAATAATTTCCGACAAATGTTTTTCTGCACCGCTAGTTTAATAAAAATAAAAATGTTCACGCGCATCAACAAACCGATACCAATATGACAACGATTTTTATCGGCCGCGCTCTGAATGAAATCAAAAAGTCAACCCATTGATTAGTGGTCACCTGTATCCGTTGTGTGCTGGGCCCAGGCTGCCCTTATACAGAGTGGAGGGGGGAGAGTTGAGTCGGTTCTGTCGCTCCAGTTGTCTCTGTTCCCTTATCTTTTTGGGCTGTGGCTTACTGTACTCCTCTCTGCCTATGAAGTTAGACATCCCATAAACTGGGATGATTTCTGCAGGAGAGGAGGAGAAGGAGGAGAGGAAGAGGAGGAGGAAGAGAGTAAGGGAGATAAGGGAAAGAGAAGAAGAAGAAAAGGAGAGGAAGAGGAGGGGAGAGGATTTATTTCAAACAACAACATCAGTGCAAAGCATATTTTTAATTGGATTAATAATTCCACAAAAAAAACTGGATTTTGGGGACGTAGCCATAAAGTCGGGTCAGCGCGTCAGTACCTGGGTCGCCGTACATGGGGGGAAGGTGGTGCTGGTAGTACTGGTGGGGGGGCAGCTCTCCTTGGCTGACAGGGGGGTAGAAAGAGTGAGAGTTGGGGATGAAGTGGGGGTGAGTCAGGTAGGGGGGCAGGTGGTGTGTGGGGGAGAGGGCTGGAGAGTAGGAGGGCGGGTAGCACTCAGGGGACTGGGGCGTCACCACCACCCGGCGGACCCCCGAGGTGTCCTCCAGCACCTGCGGGAGAGAGGAGAGAAAGAGGCAGGTGGGCCACAGGAAGAAAAAGGTAATGATGGATGAATAAGATTCTTTATTTATATAAAATCACATAATTAAAGAGGATCCGCTCCTTTAGATAAGGACTGATATCACAGGGTTTCAAATACATAAAACTCCCCAAAATGTCTTAAAGAAATAGGTTTAACATTTCTTTTGCTGATGGTATCAAGTAAGCAAAAAAATCATAATTCACCAAATATCAAACTCTTCGTACTATCCCTTTAAAATCATCTTTACAATTATTTTCCAGGCTTTTTTCAAGATTCAAATAGTTTAATAGTTCTCCAAAGTTTACTTTACAGTCTGTACTTTTGTGAACATAAGTGTCCTCTATAAAATGGTGGGTATATAATAAAGAAATGAATCACACAATGTATTCACCACATGAGAACACTTTGTCCTTTATAGCGATGAGAACAAGTTCTGCAATGTTGTCATCAGATGGTCGGCAGATTTCAATAACAACAAGTTTCAAAGAACTGTGTCAAATTACACACAAACTCACACACACACAGACACACAAACAGCTACAACTATTCAGACACTTTCACAGGCCTGCATTCCAAGCAGAGAGCAAACACACATTCCCCGCGGAGAGGGGAAGTCATCTGCTGGTCCCCAACAACAACAACAACAAAACACAAACACACACACACACACACACACACACACACACACACACACACACCACCACACACACCACCACACAACACAACACAACACAACCCTAAAACCCCCACACACAGTGCCAGAATACGAGAGACAGAGAGCATGAAGCAAGAGTATTACAGAGGGTCAGGAGGGGAGGAAGAGGGTTACAGAACTAATCCAAGTGAGAAAAGAGGGGGAGAAAAAGAAGAGGAGGAGGAAGAGGAGGAGGAGGAGGAGGCCCCCTATTGGCCCCTCATTCCCTCCTACGCTGCAGAGGAGAAAAACAACAAGTTTACAGGAAAACAAGGGCAAAGTCCCTGCGTGAGTACATGTGGAACCGACCTGCGAACCCACACGACATTTACCGACAAGGAGACGCACACTCATCGCAAACAATATAGAAGTGGCCGGCACAAACATGTGTGCACATGTGCCCCCGCACACCCACCATCACAACCATCAGCGCAAACCACCAAGGACACAAGAACATGTGCAAAATCCATCTGTCAACACACGACCGTCCACAACCGCAGTTCTCTCTCTCTCTCTCTCTCCCTCTCCATCCATCCCTTCTCCCAGCCCTCGCCCCCCCATAAAAACCTACCCACCCCGTGCCTGTCTCTCCTATCAGGCTTGTTTATGTAAGAATGACAGTGTTTCCCGCTCACACTTGGCCCGATCCCCACTGACACACATGCGCCCACACACACACACACACACACACAAGCAAACACAAACACACGGTGAGCCAATGACCTGACTTCCAGTGGCATAGGACCACAATCCCACCACATGCAGACCACAGATGTAGTTGCAACACTACACTGGTGAGGACAGTCCATAGACTTGTGTTCATCCACTAACCTTAACCACCACCACACCACTAACATGTCGGACTTCCACTTAAACCAGTTAATTAGGTCATAATCTTCCAAAAACACCAAGATTAAGTGGAGAAAAAGTTCTTGTTTTTATTTCTTTGCGTCGGCATCTGCTCGAGAACAATCGGACACAAACACGTGAGAAAGTCGGAGAAACAAAAGCCCCCTCGACATTCAGCACATTCCTGCTCGCTGCTCCGGTTAGGGAGGAGGTTGCCTTGGATACGTCTCTTTCTTGCAGACTGCAGGAAGAGGACGGATGACGTCCATCATATTAATGCTTTATGATGAGCACTTGACCCACTTCTGGTGGTTGTTCAGCAAAAACAAACACCGTAGAGTATAAGAGCTAGAAGTCTATGAGCCATCTGGCAGCTGGATTCACTTCATCCTTGCAAAGCAGCCATTTTATTGACTGTTAAAAACAGCATTTTAGTTTAATTTTCTTCGCTGCATTTCAGGAACGAGAAGGCAAAGTGCTCAACTAGCCGCCATGCACATTGAATAAAGCTTGAATATATCTTTGACAACTTCTCACACCTTTTATACTTATAAACAATGTGATTACACGAGTCAACACTAGATCACATGATCCCGAGCTTAAGAAATAGCTTTTTAGCAAAAAAAAACACGGGCTAATTAAAAACAGTCTCTTCTTTTGCCTGAAACTCCCACTTTACACAAACACGAGATAAACAAGTGAAATGTGAGACAAACTAACCTGTGAGATGTATCCTGGGGGGACGTGGATGGGAGGGATCGACCCATTTGGGGACATCATGGGAACCTCAGCAGGACCTAGAGAAGAGAGAGAGGGGGAAGGGGGGGGGTATTTATTTAACCAGGCGGCTCACAATGAAGTAAATTCTCATTTACATTTGTCAATCAACATTGAGGGACACAAACACGACCACACAGAGGCACAGGGAGGGCGACACAGATGTATTCAGTTTGAATAAGACTAAAGTTTATTATGTCGAAGGTCCAGAAATTACTATCTGATCTTGTTTTGTCCCATTTCATTCATGGGAGCACTGGTGCCTGTATGTAGCTTCTGATAAAATATTGAAATGTTGTGCTTTCTTGGCCAGGTCTCCCTCAAAAGCCTCAAAATGTCAAGGGACTTCTGGGTTAAATAAAGGTTAAATCCTAAATAAACTTGAGGGGTAGAGCTCACAGCTCCATCAAGGCCCAACAGTCTCCTTATGAAACCACATTTAAATTCACCAGATCCTGATTTTTATTTGGATCTGCACCAAAATGTCCACACTGTAAATATTAGTTGCCTGATTATGTCTGAACATCAAGATTCATTATTGTTCTCTGAGAAATCGAGGAGAAAAAAAGTTGAAAAGCGTCCCATCTCACAATGTTTAAGAAATTGCAAACAATTCCTGGATCTGCCCCCTGATCCAGATCCTCATTTATTAAGTCCTTCCCTGACCCACATGCACGGCCTCAAAAAGCAAAAACACAGGAATCGAAATGTAAATGAAAAGTTGCATCTTGTTGTGTGAACGATGGCAAATGACTAATCGCTGGAAGGAAGAAGAAAATCTCTCCATCCCAACGAGAAGCAAGAAAATCTAATTGAATTTGCAGCTTGATAATGATGTTGACTTTTCCACAATCCATATCTCTCCCCGCACGACCGTCTCTCTCTCCGTGATGGAGGTCTGCGGCTGGTAAAGTCATTGGGACCCCGTTGGGACAGCTGGAGGCAGACCTGGCCTCAGAATAAATCATACAGCGAACACACACACACGAACACACGCTACCTATGAAAACACATGCAAGACACACTAATATTTTATGTCCGTACAGACGCCAGTCAAACAGGCTCCTTCTTTAAAGGGTCATTTCACCTCATTTGCACAACGTTCACGTTTTCTCATTTACCGGCTACGAGTGACAAAATGTGTTTTTTTACTTCTGTATTTTCAAAGGGAACTGATCATTTGACTTCTATTTTCATCCTTTCATCTCGTCTTAGCCTCCGTGTGTTCTCGCCATCTTTTCCTCCATTCCACGTATCAGGAATTCCTCCCGCAAGAACTTCCCTCTCTCTCTCTCTTTCTCTCACTCCCTTCACCTATTACTCACTCCCGCACCTTCCATTTCAATTACTCACTTCATCCCTCCCTCCCTTGCTTGCTTCATCCTTTCCCTAATCGCTGCTTCGTTACTCTCCCTCTCTCTGCCAGCCTCCCTGAATCATCCCCTCTTTCCTGACCTCTCACCGTCCAAAAACAAATAGGTCAGCGTACAGTAAATACGTACAATTATGCACACATAAACACAACCTGAGCAAAGTCCACTGTGTGTGTGTGTTTGTGTGTGTGTGTGTCACAGGTATGGAGAGACAGACGTCTTTCAGTCCTGTCTGCTCCCCACCATGCCGACGAGCAAGGAGGGATATGAAAGTCCTCATTGAGTAGAAGGTCATAGCATGTGGAGAACACACACACAACTCCTCTAAACTTCTTTCCATCACTGCTCATAGCCACTTTTCCTCTTGCTCACACACTGTCTCAAACACACACACTCTCTGTATCTCAGTAAACTCTCCGTCTCTCTCTCAGCAAACAGACGTGTGTTTAGACAGTCTCTGCTGCCTCTGTGCTCTTCACTCAGCAAACAGCGGCATTCCTCTGCTCACACACACGGTTAACATTCCCATCCCTGGCCCCCAGGACTGGACCCAACAGGCCCAACTGCCCCCCCAACCCCTCCCCAAAATACAAGACAGTCTTTGTCCTATAACACACACACACACACACACACACACACACACACACACACACACACACACACACACACACACACACACACACACACACACACACACACACACACACACACACACACACACACACACACACACACACACACACACACACACACACACACACACACACACACACACACACACACACACCTTATAGTATTAGACAGACTGCCATTTAGAAAGACTCTGGATAATCAAGCAGTTGTGGATTTGAGTGGTTGTAATTGTGTCCGCGTGTGTGTCCATGTGTGTCTACGTCAGTGTGTGTGTTTGCACGTGCACATATTAAGTCAATGTGCTCCTTGATCCACATTGTGGTAACGTCACTCTCCGGTCTTTCCCCCTGCTTTTGCCCTTTAAGCACCACAAATAGAGTCACGACTTCCTCTGGCTAATCCTCCTGGAATCCTAGACAACACGGCTCACCAACTACACACACACCCACACACACACACACATAATTACAAACACACACACACACCTCCTTCTCATCTTCCATCTGTTGCTTCTTTCCGCTTCTGACTGTCAGAGATCAATTATGAGTTCATATCCTGCATGTGTGGTGACATCACTGAATTACCTGAATCACTGAAGGGGTTGTCTGTGCGTAATCTGGCCCCCTGTGGATTTCCAGGAGGATCTGGATAAGTACTTTGTTTCCACTACACTCCCACGTAAACAGATACTTTTGTATAGTTGTTGCCTAACTTGTGCTTGGTGATAACATTATTATTATTATTATGATGAATTGTTCAGCTGTGTCACAATGACATAATGTTATAGCAATTTTGGAAAATGAATGATGTCTTGCAAATCATGATTAAAAACAAATTAAGTCGTAGTCACCCATCAATTAAATTATTTTACATGCAGTGAGGATATAATGATGAACTATGCTTTTGTGTTGTTACCACATTACTGTGCCTCGTTTTTTTTTTGACTTAAGTGAATAGCAATCTTATTTTTGTGTAGATTATCAGTCTATCAAGCTCTTTGAGTTGATGTGAAAAGTCTGTATGTGTTGAAATATTCTTTTGTTTGTGAAAAGTGAAAATAAATGAGTCTGAGACTGTTGGGATCCAGACTGTGAGCCAACGGGAGGAGCCCTGCAGCGGTGGGATTTTAAAAGGAAAGCCACAACACCATTATAATGTCAAACGCTGTGTTGAGACAGGTAGAGCCTTCTTGTCAGTGATCAATGTAGATGAGTAGATTACTAAAGTAATGTTAAACTCCTGCAGGCATCATTAAATTCATAATAGGTCCCAGTGCCTTTGAATTATTATTATTATTATTAATCTCACAAAACTACATCTGCGAGCAAACAATCCTACTGCAACAGTCACCGAAATAAATCTTACACCCCCGGTCATATGTGCAATCACTCAGGGGTCAGTAGGGTGTGCACATATTTTAGCCACTGCTAAAGCAACCAAGAAGACCACAGGAATGATGACAAACTGTGTTTTGTGTTGTGGACAAAGACGAAGCACAACGCTGACAAACTGCGGCGAGAGCAGAGAGAAAGATAGACACACGTTGAACAACAATAAAACCCCAACCAGAAAAAAAATTAAGTTTCCCATTTGAAGAAGAGTGCAGGATAGATACATTTATTTATTTAGAGGAGGAGGAGGAGGAAATGTCTATTTAGCCTCCGCACTTCTACGACACGCATATAGATGCACAAGTAATTCATTTCTCGCCTCGGTAAGTTTAGTTGCTAAAGATTTACACAAGAAGTATACACACATGTCCACGGTAAACATCCTGTCGGACACTTTACCACGCGCACGGACTTTCAGACGAGCAGCGAATGGTCTACGCTGAGCTGCAGCGACAGTCCAGCTGTCCCGTGCATACATTCACACAGACAGAGGAGATGATGCAACGTTTCATCAGATGTTTCCCATCATGCAGCTGTCAAAGGCAGCTGCGACTGGGGCCCCCCAAAAACACACACAAACACAGAGAGTCCGGGCCTCACACACGCAACAATTACTTGCGTCCGTAATAGCGCCCCTACCTCTGTGCACGGCATGAACGCGGCATGAACGCGGCATGAACGCGCAGTCACCCATCACAAATCTATCAATCGATAGGCTAATGGTGAGAGAGCACTGAATGTGTATCAGTTTGGGTTTCGGTCGCTCAGGCTGAAGCAGTGTTCGTCTTTTTGGAGAAGAAGTTCAAAACTTTTTCCCTTTCCCCTCATTTCAGGACTGCACATGTGGTCGCCACATTGAAAGGAAACACTGAACCTCTTGGGGAAAGCGTGCGTGCGTGCGTGCGTGCGTGCGTGCGTGCGTGCGTGCGTGCGTGCGTGCGTGCGTGCGTGCGTGCGTGCGTGCGTGCGTGCGTGCGTGTGGTGTTAGACCAAAGTCTGTTTGTGAGCTGACCTACATACAAAACAACTACACTCAGATGGATTTCCCAAAAATCATTAGTAAATACATAGACTTAAAAAAAAGCACACACAAACACACAGAGAGAGAGAGAGAGCGACACCCCGACAGACACACACAAATCTGTGCATATCCTATCGGAGCCCCGTGGAGGCTGCTGTCTGATCTAGATGAGTATTTGTATTCATGCACGCGTGTGTGTGTGTGTGTGTGTGTGTGTGTGTGTGTGTGTGTGTGTGTGTGTGTGTGTGTGTGTGTGTGTGTGTGTGTGTGTGTGTGTGTGTGTGGACGCATCTGTGCATGTACTTGTGTCTGGGTCAGTCATGACGTGGCGCTGCCTGGAAGTTATGTAAGCATCAGCAGGGTAATGTTATCTGTCCTCGGAGCTCCAGGAGCAAGACACTCCCACGACAGCTTCCTCTACTGCCCGGCCAACACACACACACACACACACATACAGATATACACACACACAGACACACAGACACACACACACACACACACACACACACACACACACACACACACACACAGAGTGGAGAGAGCATGGCTTATTGTCATACCTAAAACTGAAACAAATCTCCATAGATCGTTTCGCCATCTGATACAGCCATTAGAAGCTGTGGGAGAAGAAAAAAGGAAACCGAGGAAATATAAAGAGAGGAACAGCATGTGAACGTGGAGCATGATGGGAAATGTAGTTTAAAAAAAAAAAAAAGAGAGATGCAAGGGGAAGAGAAAGATTCTGCTGGAGCAGGAAATGTGGGAGACGTGTTTAAAATAGCACAGTGTACTTATACACTTCCTAGATTGGTGTGAAAACATGTGATGCTACACACACACAAACACACAAGCCCTCTGGTCCATCTCCGGTGAGTCAAGTCTAGCGGACATATTTGCCGTGGGCAGGGTGAGGTCCAGTGATGGAGGAGGAAGTCATGACTTCCTGCACTGCCTTGCCCTCGGTAACGGCACTGACAGTCTGCAGAGTGACGCTGAAACTACAGCATGCGTGCAGACACACACACACACACAGCTGATGTGATGAGGACGATGATGTGAATATTGGAACACCAACATACACATGTGCATCAAGAAACACGCGTCTGATCCCGACTGCGTGTTCCAGGCTACAGTCTGTAATTTGAGCTGGCTGCTGGAATGTAAATCACAGCATAGAGAGTTGCTATGTTTGAACATTGGGTCCTAGTGTGTGTGTGTGTGTGTGTGTGTGTGTGTGTGTGTGTGTGTGTGTGTGGTGTGTGTGTGTGTGTGTGGTGTGGTGTGTGTGGTGTGTGTGTGTGTGTGTGTGTGGTGTGTGTGTGTGTGTGTGTGTGTGTGTGTGTGTGTGTGTGTGTGTGTGTGTTTCAAAGCTGCAGAACAGTTTCGTAAGAGAACAAGGAGAAAGTTACGGCAGATGATGAAACTATCAGCACCACGATGACTTCATCAGCATCTGACATCAGTGTGTTAAGAAGAAACGACCGTATAGAGCTCGTAAAACCAGCGTCATATTTTACAAGCCCACTGGCTCAAACTTCTACATCCACGGTGGAGAAAGGCTTACACCCCTACTCGTGCAAAAGTAGCCCATCCAAGCCAAAGGGGTCTGATGGCAGGAGGTTTGCGGCCGAACAGAACTGCCAGACTTCGGTTTCATCTCCGGTTGTTTGCCCAGAGGCAGCAGCAATGGTTGTGATCCCTGTCCCTGGTTGGCTAATGGATCAAATCCCATTATAACCTTTTTCTGCTTCTCTGCCGTCTCTAGAAATAAAATTACCGCTGAAGTTCTTGGTCAAAGACAACATATATTTTCTATTTTGTAATAGATAACAATAAATATGTGTATTTCGGTGGAGTTGACTGTTCAACAGGAGGAAGGCTGCGGAACGAAAGACCAGCAAACAACTGGTGACTGACTGCAAAGACAGAGGGTGGCAAACATGGCCGATCACAGTGGGAGGTGGGCTGCCGGGGGATTCCCTGCACAGTCTGTGTGGAACCTTCTTACTCAGAAGAAAGTGAGAGGTCAGAACAGATGAAACGCTGCAGGAGGTGGGAGGGAGCTGAAAGAGCCTCCTGTTGGCTCGGGTTTAAAAGGGAGGAGACAAGCTGGAGGTCTGGAGGAGGAGAGGAGCAGTGAGGTGACCTCCACTGAAGACCCACCAGCCAGAGGGGGTTCACTCAGGGTGAACTCCGGAGAGTTGGATAGAGAGTTTACCCACCGTTTGCTTTTCACACAACGCAAGTTATTTAATTTGACATGAATTTATCCAGTATGGTCCAGTATGAGCCCAAGTATGGGAGAAAATGGGAGAAGTGGCCAGGACGGCAGCTGGGCTTCAAACTCAGTAGCAGCAGAGCAGTGAAAAACATCCAAGCTCTAATAAATCAAACGACTCCTCGCCTATTCTGAGATTTTCACAATGATTCAACTCCACATGAAGATACACCCAGTTTACGAGAAGAACTTGAGACATAATGTCATCAGCCTCACAACACCCAGGTTATAATAATAATTCTTCAACCAAGATCTTCAGTGAGCTACTACCTCCAGTTCGGTGAAAATGGATTACACTAAACATATAATAGCTTTTCTACTAAATGACCAAATCCTCCGTCAAGGGTTACATTTCTTAGACTATGATGTTACCGAGTACATCTTATCCGGCCACTGTGTAAACGGCCCTTAAGCCTACAAGCCCTGATCTGTTTAGTGTTCAGCGTGTAGCCCGGGTGTCAGCCCCGTACACCTCCACCCAGACCTCGCTCTGCTTCGCCCTCCCCACCCGCCCAGAGGAGGGCTGCTGTCAGCCGACCTACTTCTGCTGCTGGGTTCGCTCCAGAGGAGAGCAACGTAACGTCTGGAGGGACACCGGGCCCAGCCGTGCTTTGTTCTGAGGATCTTAACACAACACAACACAACACACACACAAACGGACACAGATGTACATGGCTCACACGGACCAAGACAAACATTTCAAAACAGCAGAGTGACCCAGATTAACATCTGAGCATATGTGCTTAAACTCTTAACATGTCATGCTGACACACACGCACAAAAACACACACACACTTGCCCTGTGGAACAAACTGACATTTGAATAGTTTACAGAAATCACGGTCACCTCAGCACAAACGACATTCAACAAATTGGGGGAAACACACAATAATGCAAGAGCAAATCATAACAACGCTGAACGCACACACAAGGTATTTCCCCGTATTATCACACAATGCTATTCTTGGGCTTGTAGATATAACTGTTGTGGAATCGGTAACCATGCGACACACAATGCATGGAGCGGCATACTTCACTTCTCGTGTTTTCCATTCATCCACACTCACCCTCTCGTGCATGTGCACACGGGCAAAGACTTTATTGACATACGTGTGCGAGCATGCACGTGCACATTGTGAATATACACCATCCAGACACTGATGACTCATTGTATCCATTCCCTAATCAACTCTACATGTCTAAAAAGGAGAGGGAGTGAGAAAAGAGAGAGAGCAATGAAGTGCAACAGCTGTCTGTGTGTAAACAGGCCCGGAGTCTCATAATCATTTCCTGCTCTCCCTCCTTTGCTCCCTTCTCCTTCTCTCACTCCCTCGGATCCTCAGGACGAAACAAATTCTCAAACCTTGACCCGCTAAAGGACCTTTAGTTATTTTACTCGTTTTTTCCCACATCTGCACCGAACTCGCTCCATTTGTACCCAGATGTGATCCTCTGCTCCCCCTCTTCTCCCTCCGTCTATCTCTCCACATGTTAATGTGGGGCATTCCTGGTGTATGAGTCACAGTCTGAACAGCACAGAGTTTGTGTCCTCCACAAAGAGCAGAGAAAGTGTGTGTGCGGGTGTAGGGAGATAGAGGAGAGGAAGAGGAAGAGGAGAGGAGAGGAGAGGAGAGGAGAGGAGAGGAGAGGAGAGGAGAGGAGAGGAGAGGAGAGGAGAGGAGAGGAGAGGAGAGGAGAGGAGAGGAGAGGAGAGGAGAGGAGAGGATTTGTGTGAATCTCATTGGAAAGAAAGAAACAAGGCTGGAAGTCCAAGATTAGCAGGGACTTTCCCCCCACTCCCCAATGAATTCCACAGTTTGTGTGCATGCATTTGTATGAGAGCGTGTGTGTGTGTGTGTGTGTGTGTGTGTGTGTGTGTGTCCAATGGCTGAGTGATCACACAAGCACTGAAATAAAGAGATTGTGGAGATTGTGTGCATATGCGATAAGGAGAGAAATATCCAAAGGTATTTCGGTCCAGCTAACTTCTTCTGTTTTAGATCAAACTCATGTCTTCGTCTACTTCCTCCCGACCACGACCCGCTCATTAACCATCACACACACTTCCTCCCACCCAATCAGATCAGAGGATAACAAAATTCGCAGTTACCCAATCAGTCACTGTTGCAGGAAATTCGGTCACAGCCTCCCCTTGTGTTTCCGAGTGGCGGCAGAACATTATGGTGTCACAGTGAAGTTGACCTTTGACCCTGCTCATAGACAATGTCATCACTAAATCATGTTATGCTATTCGAAGTTTATGTGAAATTTAGTCATACTCTGACCTTGACCGTTGACGTTTGACAAACAAACACCTCATCACTTCTTCCTTGAGTCCAATTTTAAAGACATTTCTTCCAGGGCCTTTTCTGAGATATTCTCAGGGATACGACAGAGGCTGAAAAAGTGAAAGCCTCGAGCTACAGCTGTCATCTGAACTCACAATATAAAAAAACAAATGCGTGACCTTTGCAGCTGTGCAGGAGGACACATTTGCGTGACTCCTTTATAAGTCCTACTCTTCTGTGATGTATCCCATCACCACTCTCAGCTACGACAGCCTCATGTGATCAGTGAAGCTTCACCAAATCTAAGTGGATCTAATCGAAAAGCAGCGTGACCAACATGTGGAGGAGATTCGAGATATTAAACCCGGCCCTCGAGTGTTACGATGTTGTTTAATTTCATTAAAAGTGGGAGAGAAAAAAAAACAACAGCAGGCAAATCATGAAAACTTAAGTTGGAGTTATGGAGAGGCTGAAACGAAGAAAAGAAGAAATGACATGATAGAACCACAGAGGGAAGCAAGGGAGGAAGTGAAAAGAGAAGGAATAGGGGGAGAGAATGATGGTGGAGGGAGAGAAAAGTGCTCCAGCTGTACCCTGAGCTTCAGCGGAGCCAAGAATTTCATCCCTGGAAAAGCTCTCCTTTCTCTCTCAGTCTCGCTCTGGAAAATTCTGAGAGCTCTCTCTCCAGTGCACAGCTGCCGCTCACACACACTCACACACGGACTTCCACTTTCACACACTCATACGGAGACAGACACAGTATTCTCCGGAGTTTTTCCCCACTCGTTTCATCCCGTCCTTAAAACCATTCCCACCCCTTTGCTGCCAGAAGTGGGCCAGTCCCGACAGCGAGTCTGCAGCTGGCAGGACGGACCAAGTCAGCAGCGAAGGGGTGGTTGGGGTCATGGCGCAGAGGAAGTGGCCTCGCCCGGAATGCATGGCAGCAGACACGACCAGACATGCAGCGTCTGATTCTCTTCACTCTCACTCCTATCCCTCTTCTTCTTTTCTTACTGCCTCCTATTCCTTTATTTACCATCCTTTATTCTCTCATTTTATTTTCACCCAGTTTCTCGCTCCCTCCTTCGCTACTTCTGCCTGCTCATGCCCTACTCTGTGAGGGCATTGAGTTTGTAAGTCAGCACTGGGCAGGGCATACAACAACAATCAACTCTCTCTCTCTCTCTCTCTGCAACACACACACACACACACACACACACACACAACAACACACACACACCACACACAACCAACACACACACACACCACACACAACACACAACACACACACACACACACACACACACACACACACAACACACACAACACAACACACACACACACACACACACACACACACACACACACACTTAAGTCAGGCTCTTAACTACCTTGTGCCAAATGAACCAAGCCAGTCCTCCTTGTCCTTTTGTTTCTCACAAAGAACATTTGAGTGGAAAAAACTCGAAATAGAAAAAGCCAGGTATGCCACACAACACACACACACACACACCACACACACACACACACACACACACACACACAACACCACAACACACACACACACACACAATCCGTGCCCAGAGGGACCACATTCCATTACACACACCACCTGGAGTGAGAGTCCGTTCCCATGGTGACCTGTTTCCCCAAATCCAAAGGGACGCAACACAAACTTAAGACACAATGGCACTCAAAATACATCCAGATTTACAGTTGGCCCGGGGGCATGAAAACCTGCAGGTAAATGGTCTTCCTCTGCTTGGCTGTCAATCTACAGCCACACACACACACACACACACACAGCAGGATTCCTCTTTTAATGCGATCCCTCCCTCCACCCATCACCACTTTTTCAGCACAATATGAGGCATATTCCATAAACACAGACTCAGCAGTCGTCAAACTTGAAGCAATTTGAAACCGAAAGAATTCTACAGTGGTGAGTTGAAAAGAGCAGACTGAGACTTCACTGTCTGAGCTCTCAGACGTGCAGCAGCAGAACTTTCTCATGCTTTCCGAGCGTGACAGGCAACATGGTGGCGCTTCAGAGTGTAAAATAAATGTTTTCCATATTACAACTTTAAGCACATCAGTGTCCCCTGCACATTATGTACACGCTGTCTGTATTTTTATTTAATTTTATACTTCCACATGTTTTTTTTTACCTCATTCTGACTATCTGCTGCTGTAATGAGTGAATTTCCCCCAGTTCAGAAAGTTCATCTTATCTTAGCTTATCGGGAAAGTAAATATGGTGGTTGGTTTGTTAGAAGCATATTTACATATACAGATACAGAAAAGGGACTGATTTTCAGTTTCAAAAGCTAACTTAAGATCTTTTACTTTTTGGGGGGAGGGGGGGGTTATTTCACAGTAAACTAAAAAACCGTTGCCCGACAAAATGAGAAATCTGAATTTATATTTCAGATCAAGATTTCTACTTTTATCAGACAGTTTTATTTTATATCAAACCACACACCGCTGTCCAGTGGAAACCAGGTATCGCCAACGTTGGTGACTTTAATTGAGTATTAATTTATGGGATGATAAACTCTGTTAAACGTTTAATGGCCCCCTTGATTAACCCAAAAAAATACAACATCACAAAGCTGAAAACGGGACAAATGTTGTATTTTGATAAGATAAACTTCAGCGATGTAAATGTGAACCTCATTAAGTCTGCAAAGGCCACATGAGAAACAACTGACGTCCATTTAAAACACTGCATGCACAACACATTAAATTGGTTTAATTATGCCCCGTGGCTACAAATAACTTCCACCACAATAAGAGCACAATCCTTAATTTTTGGAAAGACACAAACCCACACACACAGACCAAGACTTTGTACGTGCTTTTTCACACATTTGGCACCAGGGATCAAAATGTACTTCCATGTAATTTTACAAAAGAGGGATAATTACACATAACTCCTCAAGTATGTTGCGCAGTTCCTTTTCAATGCACACACAGACACTGTAAATCATGTCTGCTGACAGCAGCGCGGAAATACAGACATCGACCAACCTTTTCCCCCGTCGCACTGCAATTTTCACTTCAATGCGATTGCCTCACAGTCCCAAACGGGGGGAGATTTAAATCCCAGGGCACGTTGAGAGAAGCTCCTGAAAACAACCGCCTCTGGTTACAAGCAGCGACGGGACCATCCGACGCAGTTCTCCAAATTAAACCCTACTGAAAGAAGCGTATTGGTGCCTTCTCCTCCTGCTTGTTTAGAGCCATCTGGCCGGGTGTAAACACACGCTGCGAGACTTTCCACCATATTCCTCTCAACCGGCTATTTCCATTTACATCAAAGGGCTCAGAGTATAGAAGTGCACACTCCAGCAGGAGGCTGGTGAGAGAGAACCGCCGCGAAGTGATGCAGTGAAACCAGCGAGGGGAACATTAGCATCGTCCACCCAACTGAGACCAGGGGGGGGACAGAGCGAGACAAAGGCAGAGAGACACACAAATAGACGGGTAGGAGCCGAGAGAAATACTTAAAAGGGGAAGAAAAACACATCCCAACGATGCTGGTCCACTGTTTCCCTTTCTCACTAAGTTCAAGCCACCTCGAAAGCTTGGAGGAGACGCGAGGTGGAGATGCAAGCAGGGGCCTCATCGGAATTCACAATTATCATACAAAAGTCCTTTTGGTTTCCTTTATAAATCCATTATTCAGTATGTTTATAATCTTGCTGCCTAATAGTGGCCTATAGACGTTTTAAAGACGAGTGTGTGTGACTGACACACGGCACCATCGCGAAATCCCACCTTGAACAGGCCGTGTCAGCCCAATGTTGATGATAGTGATACAAGCGAATTCTGTAAAAACATATCCGTCATTCAAACAGACATTCGGCTCACATCCAACTTTGAATACTTAAATAGGAAAACAAAAGTATCTGAAAAACTGAATAAACTAGACCTGAGGTGTTGGTACCCTTTGTCTATTCACGTCAGTTATTTGACAAAAGAAAACTCGGGGGGTTTTATGCCACTGTACCGAGTTTCCTCGTGTATTTCAAAGAATGGGGGCAGAAAGGGAGAGAATCGTGTTGGAATTGGAACTGATACATCTTGAGCAATAGTTTTGCTGAAATGACCACAATACAGAAAAGAGAGAGGATGTTGGAACAGACGATGGGTGTGTCCGTCTGTCCGTCTCTCTGTCTGGCCACTGAGAGACATGGGAGCAGGAAATGTGATGCTACCAAGCAGACACATCATAGTTGTTGTGGTCAGCGTCATCTACATATGTAGTTAAATTTCAAGGGAGGTGCACATCAGGCTTCAAAATGGGCGATGGAGGGGAAGTACAAGGATTCACCATGATTCTACTGCAGAGGTCTAAACTGGCCCAAATATCCAATTTGTTTTTCTTTCAGACTTCCAGCTAAGAAGCACTTGTGTATTCTCCATCTAAGCTTCTCTGAGAAGAAATAAGATAAGTGGAAAGTCTTTAATGACAACTGGCCTGATGGATGTCAGGGTGTACATGGAGATGAGATCAAATTAGAGAATTAGGATGCAGCCACTGAGGGACAAGGCAGAGAGGAGCAGTGAGCGAAACACACACACACACACACACACAGTGGAAACAAACAAGCACACATCTGCCGGCAAGACGCAAAACAGACCTCGACGTGATTCACACTCTGCACTGTCCAGATGACACACAAGCAAAGAAATGTGTGCACACAGCCGGTGCAACGAGGACACACTGGCAGTGAAACTACAGACTGGGCTGACTGGAGAGCAGCAAAACACACGACAGCATGTCACTGTAGTTCCACAGTACCACATTAGCTGCTCTCAGAATGGACTGTATCGTGCATGCTAATCAAATCAATCAATAACTGATTATTATTTATCTAATTAAGTTAAATATTTATCAGGACATTTAATTTTGATTCATTAATGGAATTAAAGTATTTGGCTTTAGAATTACTCAGTTTAGCAAATTTAATTTGAACAAAAAGCAAGATTCCCTCTCATCTTTACACCGTCGCATAAACATCTTCAACGAATGGTCTCGTGATATACATTTTCAGGCGCGTTAATGTGGACGGGGAATATTAATGATGCTTGTAGATGGAGAATGTTTTGAAATGTAAAACATAAGTGTGGCTGTAGCCTTAAACTCCTTATAAATATGTCTCGAAATTGTTTTTTCCAGATCCGGACCAACACTTTTCCTCATGTACTCATGAAGCACATATCATAAATCATCCATCTGTAGTGTCTCATAGAGAAAAGAATGTTTGTCCAACTTATCCAAGATGTTTCAACGACCTCTTCAACTGCACTTGAAACACTCACTCAAACAATATGAGTCGATCATAAAGCCACAGACAGGCATAAAAAAAAAAAAAATAAAGCTCTTGGAGGCAAAAAGATCCATTTCAGACGAAGCACCTCTATTCAAATATGTCGTATAAGTGAAGTTGAAACCAGATGTTGTGGCCAATGAACTGAGGACCTCCGGTGTAGCTGCTACCGACCAGCTAATCAACGGTTATTAATCTCTGCTGAGACAAGAGAGTTCACCGCAGGAGGGATCCCTGCTGCTGCTGCTGCTGCCACCCGAGTGTGACGTCACATCCTGCCCGGCAGGACGCGACTTCCTGCCGTTCACCGCCTGGCCTCATCATCATCCCTCATAAAAAAGTCCAACAAAGAGCAAGCAACACAGTAAATCAACACAGCCTTGTAAAACACACACACACACACACACACACACATATTAACACACTGACATTCCAGAGCAGGGTGCTCTAACACACCCTCTAGAGTCTTGGGCTTTGATGTGAGTGTGGGAAAGCTCAGGGGAATGGTCTTAGGGGGGGAGGGAGAGAGAAAGGGAGAGGGGGCTTGAAGAGGGGGGAGGGGAGGGGACGGAGGAGAGTGTACACATGAGAGCAACTCCATGAGAAGTGGGGAGGGTCAGTTGAACCTGACCCCCGGAGCATCGAGAGGTCAGTGTGTTTAAAGAGGGGGCAGACCGATTTCCACACACACAGGTTGGCAGACTGATACAGGAAAGGTTCAGATAGAGTTTCCCCCGATTTGCTGCTGTAGAAGTGGCACAAAGGAACAAATAACCGAGAGCAAAGCAGGTGAAGTTCATCACTGAGAGTAACTGAAAGATTTTCTGCATTTCAGAGTAGGCAGAAATGACTGGAAACGTAAAAGCTGCCGTTTTTAAAAAGGGATTTTATACGAGCCCTGAGGTTTTTGAATTTGTTGAGCATAAAAATATTCTATGCAAACTGTCAGTCCAAATAAAAGAACACGATTGAGCCAATGCCATTTAACAGCGCTGCGGCTAATGAGCAGCACTTAACGTTAGTCCAATAAATACAAAACTGCCTTTTCTGCTCAAGGTTCTGCTTTTAAAAAGCTGGAGGCCGACGAATGAGGAGGAAAGGAAAGAAGAGGGAGGCGGGAGGAAAGGAAGCCGAGGAGGAGGAGGAAAGATGGAGAGAGCAGCGAGCAGAGGAGAAGAGAGGCTGAAGTTTCAAATGAAAGAATCTCTTATGGCTGCTGTATCGACGTCTCCAGACTGGTTGTGCCTTGGCAGAGCATCTGGGAGTGTGTGTGTGTGTGGTGTGTGTGTGTGTGTGGTGGGGTGTGTGTGTGTGTGTGTGTGTGTGTGTGCGTCTGCATGCATGCACCGCAGTGCAGCAGCTAAACAGAGGTTACTTTATATAAAAGCTGGTTGCTGGTTCCTGGTTGTGCCCTGAGGTCTCTAATCTCGCTCTCTGTCCCCCATACGCTTGCACACAAGTGCGCCATGCAAACACACACACATGCAGGCACACGAGTACACAAGCAGGCGCAAACACGGAGCTCTGAGGTCTCGGTAATCACACCGAGTCTCCGTCTAAAGAGCGGCTCAGTTCGCCCTCAAAACACACTGCCACACTCCACCTCTCATTAAACCCACTGACCTCCTCCAGAGAGAGGGAGAGGGAGAGGGAGCGAGCGAGCGAGCGAGCGGCGAGCGAGCGTGTGTGTGGGTGTGTGGCCCTCAACATAAATAATATGTACATTCAAACATGAACCAAAGTAAAAACACACACAAACACACACACTGTGCCTTCAATGCCAAATTATGCGTGTAGCCACACCGATAAACAGACAACCGCCAACGACATCAACAGAGTCTTATTGCAAAGCAGCGTCCAGCTCATCCAATCAGAGTGCACGTTAAACTTTTCTTTAATCTGTCTTTAATCCATCTTTACCCCAGTCAGTGCGGCATATCTGAGAAATTCTCTCCGCCGACCATATCTGCACATCTTTGAACCCGCCCATCCGACCGTGTGCCATCTCCATCCGGCATTATCTCTGCCCATAGGTGTGTCTGGGGCGATCCCTCTGATTTCAGGGGAAAATTGAATTACATGGCGGGTGGAGAAAAGGAGGCGGGCTGTAATTAGTTACAACATAGACTACGGGGAGGTAGCGGCGGTGGGGAGTCAGAGTCTGAGCCAAAACTGCACTCACTCTCTCTCTCTCCTCTCTCCCTCTCTCCCTCCTCTCCCTCTCTCCTCTCTCAAAGAAAACCTTCACTCCGAGGGCAAAGAAAGAGCGAGAGAAGAAGGGAGAGACAGACAGACAGAGGAGGAGAGAGAGAGAGAGATTGGAAAGAAAACAAAGGCGCCCTTTCAAAGTTTCTGAGTAACAGCTTACACTGGTGACATCATCAAAGTGGGACGCGATTCCACAAGAGTTGGGGGAATTCCCGTGTAACTGCCACCTCCTTTGGTTAAGTGCCTCTAAGTAGCTTACATTTCCAGCCTTTTCATGTGCTGATATCCGATACAGCCAGAGAGTAAGACACTGACACTCTGCGTTCAACTAACACTTTGAAAATGTGGAGATTCTGGTGCAAGCTTTCCAAACCTAATTGGTTGTGTCCATAAAAGACGACAACTTAAGGGTATTCTGAAGTTTCTGCAGGTTTACATTAGTGTAAAAAACAATATGCTGGTGATAGTTTGTACAATTTCTGGACGGCCGACATCGTTTCAGACTTCAGACCTGATTCAGAGGTCACGGTATTCACATTATCTGCTTTTTAAAAATGTCACAAAACTGCTGTGTGGTAACGCTGTTGACATCCCATAGTGATCATTTCTCTAATCTCTATAATGCTATATGAAAACATGATACATGCATTTCAGCTGTATGTTCTCACATTAAAAAGCAGCATGATATTCATGTGGGTTTTAGTCGAGTTACAAGTCTCCATCGTCAGACTTCGATAATCAACTGAAATAAATAGAATTGAGTTAGAGCATAAAACGTCTGAAAGACAGTGGCCCTCGTGTCATGCGTGTCCACATATATGTGCCAGCAGATGATACATGTGATGGGGAGTAATCCCACAGTGAACACGTGTTCATATGATAGTAAAAGAAGTGACTGACCCTGGATGCATTGCAGTGATCCATCCTCTGCCCGGATGGTGAACGTCTCCCCCGGGTTCACCTGCACCAGGATCACCTGTATCAACACACACAGATCACATGGTTAGAAAGCATGGATCAGATGAAATCACTCAAAACAGAAACTGTGTGACGGCTTTAAGGGAAAACAAAACTGAAACACAAACTGACAACTCATCCATCTGCAATAATTACAAACCAGGTTGGGTATTCAATTGTCTTGCAGAGGTGACATAACACACAGTAGCCAACAGATCCCGGAGTAGGGCGGACACATGTGCAGTATAAATGAGGTTTTAAATAAGCTGATAACCAGGTCTCACGTACCATGATTTTGCAAAAAGACTTTGTTTTGAACACACTGACTTGCAAAACCAAAAAGATGTACAAAACCAGTACATATAAATATTACACACATATAAAAGCACAGTTAAACACACAGGCAGGTGAGCATGTACAGATCGAGCCAAAACATGACACTGTTTTCCTTTCCCAGTGTTTCTGCTGAGCGTGCGTGAAGGGAGTATGCATGCACCTTACCGTCATATTCTCCGCATAGGGATTGTTGAGAGTGTACACGTGGCTGTAGACATGAAACAGGTGACCCTCCATTGCACACACACGCGCACATGTATTCATGCTCACATGCACATGCACACACACGAGCAGCCCTGTCTACGCTCTACAGGTGCGCCGTCGTAAAATCCTCATACTATTCGTTTCTCCCGTAGCGCCTGCATGCTCTCCCATCGCAGCCCTAACCTGCTCCGCTCCCTCAGACACACACGCACACACACACTTCCTGCTCTGTCTGCGGCAGCGGCTGCTGTTGCTATGGGAACCCCAGCATAGTACAGGGCGACCCATGTTTCCTAAGGACTGAGAAAACCCCTGTATCAGACCTTGTGGGTGGGTGTGATGTGAAGTAAATGCACATATGTTGCATGTTTAAAACGAGATCATGTAATGTAATAATGTAATGTAGCGTTACTGTTACGTTTAGATAGCATGACAGGTCCCTGTTTGATGCACAAAATGTTAAATATTAAGTTAGAAATAATTACGGACGATGACCATAAAAGGTTTTGTACCCTTGGAATTCGCAAAAAGCTGTTTTGGTGTAACATACAGTTGTAGCATTAAAAACCTTATGTCTAAAGTCAAGCTACAAACTTTTATTTTAACATCTTCTTTTGAACTACTTGTTTTCTAGTTGAAGGATCTTATTTCTTCAACATTTCCAGGCAGGACACCAGAGCTGTTACTCTTCACAATGGTAATGTAATCCTGTTGTGCCATTTGGCTTTTTAAACGCACAATACGTTCACAAACACAGTGACGTAGCCAAAACTGACACCAGAGCCGGAGGAGAACCAGAAGTTCTGTTCCAGAGGTAACACCTTGACTGAAATATAAATTTGCATTGGAATATAAAATAATGCAAAGTAGTAAAATACTAAATAATACATATGCGTGCAACACTGGTCAGCGGTTTGCCAGGCAGTTAACTTTATTTGTTTAAACAGAAATGGGAATGAAAACCACTAAATCTCAATCCACTAGGTGTTAAACATCAAGGCCAATGGAGCAGTTAGATTTGGAAGAGGACAAGGAGGAACGAATGCAAAACTGGTGTAATGAGTTTAATAACATAATGAAGTGGAAAACAATGTAGCCAATAAAAGGATGTAAGTGGAACAGAACAAGTTACCTTCTATTGGCTACAATGTTAGACCTCAATATTTAGCCAATGCAGGGTTCCATATTATAATGGAACAAAATATGGAACTTATGATTGGCTACATTGTCGCACTTCATCACGTAACTGATGCAGTGTTCCATATTCCAAATGGAACAGAATTGTCACGTTTAATTAAATCATACGTGGGAAACTTTTACAATAGTCGAAACACTTCTTTAGATTCTAACTTGTCTTAGAAGTGAAAACCCAGAAAGAGGTTTCACTTTTTCAGAAAGGTGAATAATGGGATCCCTCAACAAGAGATTCCATTTATTATAGTTAAAGCCAGCTTAGATGTGATGGGAGCACATTGTTTCTTTAAGTCAAATTCTCCA
This sequence comes from Reinhardtius hippoglossoides, assembly GCA_006182925.3. NCBI lineage: Eukaryota > Metazoa > Chordata > Actinopteri > Pleuronectiformes > Pleuronectidae > Reinhardtius > Reinhardtius hippoglossoides. The sequence continues at coordinate 5,384,255 of CM031679.1, forward strand.
TCACATTTTATATAACAAATGATTGTACAGAGATATGGTGTCGCACCCTGACACTCATCTATTTATCTGAGGAGGAGACGCAGGCAAAACACACACATAAACAGGTGAAGGCAGGTAGATACAGACAGACAGACAGGAAGCCAACACACAGACACAAACACACAAGTATGTACTCAGACTCAAGTGCCCACACACACACAGTGAAGGACAGACCCAAAAAACACAACGACACACAAACATGGACTCACACATATGAAGAGTCAAATCTATATAATCAGTGGTCTAGATCTCTGATCCCACACTGAGAACCGGGGTTAAACTGCAGGGTGTTACAATAAAAAGCGCTCCCTAACTGCTGTGTGTTACAGCCAAAACCCTCCCTAACTGTTATGTGTCGGAGCCAAAACACTCCCACTGTTCGGAGCCGTGAGGGGACACTCTGGAGACAATACGTACACATCATCATCCCTCATCTACCAAGAGCACACAGTGGATAAAAATATCTGCGACGACAGGATTGAACCCGGCTCAAATGAACTGATGTTTTTAATTACGTTGATCTCTTCTGCCTGTGCCGAGCTAAGGTGGGGTTCGGTACTTTGAAGGTGATCCCTTCGGCTCTGTGGCGTCTGATAAGATCAGCCAAGCACAGATAAGCGCTTGAATCCTTTTCCAAAGTAATTTGAGTTAAGGCCTGGGATCCATCACTGGAGCCAGACGGCCAGATATATGCGGATTGAAGACACGTTTGTGGGACGGAATGAGTCAAGTGTGTGTTTCTGTTTATTCTTGTTCCTGTTACAGGACAAACGCTGATGAGTAACAGCTTGGCAGCTGCTCATTACCTGCGGCAGCCATGCATGAGGCATGTGACGAAATGACAACAAAGACAAGTGAGTGCATGGTTGTTTGTCGTCTATTCTTGTGCACATATGGGTGTGTTTGTGTGTGTGTGTGTGCGTGTGTTTACCTGCTGTGAAGCATCACCGTTAACCATGTGAGGCATGAGAGGGACCTCCCCGTTCAGATGGGGGGGCGGAGCCAAGTCCAGGGGAATCTGGTCTGTCATCATCATTGTGACGTACATTCATGGAGAAATTCACTGAACTGCCCTACCTGCGGACGTACAGAGAGAGAGAAGGACAAACGGGGGACTTAAGTATTGTTCGGTCATAAATACAAGTACGCAGAGAAACACATTTCCGTCGTGTCATCGGGGTGAAGTTCACAGGAATGTCATGCAAAGGGCCGGCTGTGGCTTGGGAGTTATAGCTGGGAACCACAAACCAGAGCGTCAGCGGTTTGATTCCCAGCTCCTCCCGTCCACATGGCAATGGTATGTGATAAGACTAGAAATAAATATATACAGTCATCATAACATGAAAATTGAAACAGTATGACGGATTAGGTATATTGTCCTGCGCTGGTTTAACCAACTGGAATGATCAAAACACAAAATGTGATAAAAAGCTAAGTTTACAAAACTTCACAGATGAACATATAGACGAATATAAGGTTTCATATGTGGATGTTATAAAGAGTACAACAGATTCTTAATATCATAACATCCAAACTTCTTTGTAAACCTAGTTTAACATTTTGGGAAACAAAAGTCTGTTGGTTAAACGTCTACACTGTTAATGTGAAGCTGGAGCCGGCAGCCAGTTAGCCTAGCTTAGCTTAGAGGCTGGAAGCAGTTTGATGCTAAACAGGCATTTATAAGTGGTGCCAACATTTTTTTTTTTTTGGTACTTTGGGCCCAAAAGCAAATGATTTCCCTCAAATGTCAATCTATCAGTTTATGTGAACCTTGCATTAGGCCAAACTACTGATGTGTCACCATCAGTTTATTGTGCAGGTTCGTCAACGACGAAGCAATTTGCTGCTTCAACGGAGCGTGACAACCTCATCGTTGAGGAACTTTTATTAAATTTGTCTGTTTCCGACGGGTTTACCGTTTTCATGTGGTTTCGATCCCAACCGGGATAAGAACTTGGATGTAAACCCAGATATATCTAATAATGGAGGTGTACATGAAATGACAGGTAGTTATACATTCTCTATGGAAATATACAGAAAGAAAGAGAGAGAGACAAAGAACAGCAATTAACCAAATAAGTAAAGAAACGAATACGAAGGACTGGAGAGAGGAAACTAAAAGCAAAAGTAATTAAATATATATTGTAATTTTTGGCTATATTATCCAACTCTAGGCCAAATGAGATCTGAAAATCCCAAATATTCATCTGAGAAGGAGATGGGGTATATCTTGCTGCTCAATATGTCAACATGTCACACACACACACACTACACATGCACAGTGTTTAAATAATGAGAGAGGAGGAGGAATCTGAAGAGTTCAATTTAACAAACGGGCAAGAATAACAATAGGAGAGATGAAAAGATACAGATAATTGTGAGAAAGAGATAACATGCACGTTATATTATTGTAGTGTTTTTAACAGATTGACATTAGTGTCTTCCTAGTATGTTGTGTTTTCATCTTAGACTGGCATTGCATCAGCTTTAGTAAAATACAACAAGTCCCATCATGTCAATAATCATGTCAATAAGAAAAGTAAAAGAGAATAAAGAGGCAGAGAAACACAGGGGATGAGTAGTCCTGTACAACAGTCCTGTAAAATACAGGATGGATTATAGTTATTGTCCCGTTTGGAGGATTAATAGAAAATAAATATTGGCCCGAGGAAGGTCTTAGTTTGATCAGTGAATGGGGATAACTGCACCTGCCGTTAGCTTTGTCAATAAAGCACACGGCAGATTTAGTATTCTCCATAAGCACGCGAGCATACAGGGAGGATGGGAAGTCTGTGACGTCTTCTGGGGTCAACTGTGTCTGCGCTCTTTGGAGATTAAACCAGAGCTAAATCTGGAGCGGGCTCCTCCCGCTTGTGTACATGACAGCGCTAAAACCAAAAAGCACAACTGTAAAAAGAGTAAATAAAAACAAACAGCCACGGGTATTTACCCTGTTCATTTTATCATTCATCCACATCAGCAGTGCAATGCACACACTGCCTCTCAGGGGAATACACACATACTGTATATATATATGCAAACCCCGGCCAACTTAACACACACAGCTTCATTGCCAGATTACTGAAGGACGCGGGCGTTTTAATTCCACGTGCTGAGTGAAATCACAGCTAAAGACCTGCGGGTTCAAAACTGCTATGAACACACATGAACACATACAGCATACATTAGGAATTTGCTTTAAGTATTACACACACACACACACACAACCGTCCCTCTGAAAACAGCTGTGTGTCATTGTGTGTCTTTTCTTTCAACCGGTTGTCTTCTCGCACTGTCGAGGTCTTTGAAAGGGTTAGTGGATCACACAGCTGTGGCTCATATTGTTGCAACATAAACACACACACACATTCTTGGTATCTTTTGTGTCTTTACGACTCTACCTCCTTTTCTAATTCTTGATTTTTCTCCTTTGTCTAAAACCCTCTTTCTTCCTCCATTTGAGCCCCATTCCCAGCTCAGCCTGGCCATCCTACCTTGAAAACACACACACACACACACTCACAGACACACACAGAGTTGCGTCCAGGACACATCACAGACAGATGGTAACACCACTCTCGGCTCTGCCAGGAAAAAGAGAGGGGCGAGACAGAGAAGAAAGAAGGGAGGAAGAACGAGGGAGTAAGTAAAGGTTTGGTTTATATGATAAAAGGGAACGTGAATGAACAAGAGGAGGTGTGAGGCATGAATTTCTATAACTCATATTACATTTAGTCAATCTCTCTGTCCATGAACACACATCAGCCTGAATCACTATTAGAAGTGTGACTCCGATATTGTTCACCAACATTTCAAGAAATTCTGGTGTGGGCTAAGGTTACCAGCAGGAAACGGTCTTCAACATACAGGAAGTGAGGATTTTCTACTAAAAATCCACACTGTATAATTTATCAAAATAAAAGCAATACGATACAAGCTAACTGCATCTAGTCTACTTGTGTTTTTCATTCATCTGGTTTAAAACTAGAAATTGTCACCCACCTCCAGGAGGAGTGTCCCGTTTCCCTGTTTTCACTCTATATAATAGAGATAATTAGACTCTATATCATCTAATAATATCCATATATAAGGATGTTATCGATCTTCTCATCTTACTCTCTGTAAAAACATGAAGAAAGGTATTTCTCAAAATAGCAAAACTTTCTCTTTAAAGCATTTGCAGAGCGACTTGGAGATAAACTCAAATCTAAATGTCTTGTTATATCACTTCTTGGCATTGGCATCCTCTAAATTTAAACACTTAACCTTCCACTGCAATTTGGAGCAACTGATGTATGAAATTGCACAGTGCAAAAAAAAAAATACTATGATCTTCCATTTTATCCACTGACTGTATATACTTGCCTTCTAAAGATACTTCTGTCTTCTGATACTTGTACTTCTGTCTATGCCGCTGTGTGCGGAGTTCAAACAATGGAGACTGAAACTGAGCCGATAATGTGAAAGTTGTAGTTAATAACTTCTTTTTTTTTTTAACTTTTAACGGAGGTAGAAGGAGGGTGACTTAAATTAGTTTTTTCGGCCACGAACATGAATGCTACATTCCAACAAGTGGACCAATCACAGAGGTTGTGGTGATGATGCACAGCTATGCCGTAACTATGGCGCCGATTATACACAGAGGTATGAATTGGCCTTGAGGCTCAGTCATGATGGAACTGAGTTGTTGAGAAAATGTAGATACACTTTTGCCCTCGCAGCTGTTCTCTGTGGTGTGTTGCACTTTTCCTACAGGCTCCAATGCACATAACTTGGAATTTAATGCAGGCTATCAATGAATGAATAATGACCTTTGTTTTCCAGTGGAATCATTACCAGATGGATGCTGCTGTTGACAGCTTCAGACATCACCACACACACACACACACACACACACACACTGGGGTTTCCGTTCCCCAGTGGAATGTGGGAGGAATAAGGTGTCGATTCCCAACAGGGATAAAGTGTTAAATTGAAAAATTCCATGTTGAATCCAGAAGACAATCCCCCACTTGTCCAAGTCTATGAATGTTTTTGGTGTGCATGTGCGTAAAAAGCATGAGTGTGCATGTGTATGTTTGTGTATATACGTGTGTGCGTGTGCGCCAGGGTCATTACACAGAAAGCTCTGTGTTAGCATGGAAACTACCTCTCTCGGACATAAAAGATGCATAGACTAAAACACACACACCTATATGTAACTCTCTCTCTCCCTCACACACACACACAAGCCCCAGATTTGCCAAAGCAGCTCTGACCTCATAACACGACAGTCATTACTCATACAGTCATTCATCATTCACACACACGCCCAAAGAGTTTGTCCATCCTGATGAAGCATAAAGGATATTCACAACCTCCGAGCAGACTGTCTGACTTACTTCCAGTCGACTGCTTCACACCTCTCTCTCTCTCTCGACCCTCACACACACAGTCATAGAAATACAAACACACACACACCCAGACAAGCACACATTTGTGCAACCTCCAAACAGGCGAAAACCTCTCGAGACTGACATTTTTTGCTCAGAATAAATTCGGTCTCGGAAACTAGTCTTGAATTTTAGCAAGGACAAAAATAAACGACACTGTGCCTGCACAGCAGCGGCTCGTCGCTGCAAAATCATCGCGGCCGCTGCGGTGACATGAACTTGCAAACAACGGCAAATTTGAAACAGCACATGTGGGAAGTGGACTCACATGGTGACTAGATGAAAAAGAGAAAGGACCAGGTGTGCACAGCTGAGCAGCATCTAGTGGTGAGGGTGCAGATTGCAACCAACAGAAACCGCTCCGCCAACCCTATCCAAATAACCTACAGTGGCCTTAACACAACATACAACTCAAACTGGTCCTCTCTAGAGCACAAGGTTTGGTTTGTCCATTCTGGGCTACTGTAGAAACATGGTGGTGGAACATGGATGACGCTGTGGAAAAGGACCCACTCCAAGAGAACTTTCTGTCATCAGATCGCCTTAAATCCTGCACACTGGACCGTGAAGTTAGCTTAAATACTGAGTAATAACGCTTAAACCGTTGTAACACATGCACGCCGCCCCCGCTTGTCTACTTTGTTGCACAAGCTGACTGCTGCGTTTTAATTCCTGCAGCTGCGGAGGTGAAAGTTAGTCATGTCCTGGCACAGGTCATGCACTGTAATGCTGAATCAATACATAAGCTTGGTCTGGTTGTCCTTAGTTGTGTTTTTCCTCTCCAGTTAGTGGCTTTGTTAGATCTACATAGTAAGAAAAAGCAAAAGCTCAAATATGAGATGTAATGTTCCATTAACTTTGTCTACAGAAGCATAGAAACTATTATTTTGTCATAATAATATAAAATCCCCATGGCCATGAAAACAGCCTTGAAGCCTTTCCCCTGTAGTTTCCCTTTAGGCTCGAGGGGGCTGATTATAACATTATCCAAGCTCCTTTTGTCCTTCTGCACGTTTAGATATGAGAAATAAATCATGACAGGCTATTGTTTGTTGACTTTTCCTCAGCCTTCAACACAATTCACCACCAGCCACTGACTGATAAACTTCTCAATAACTTGTTATCCTGCGTAGCTCACTGCTCGCAAACCGCTTTATTCCAAACTTAGCTCAGGGTTTAATTTGGTCTCAAGTCTTTGTATGGAAGCATGATACATGATTCACACATGACAGATGTGACGAGTCCTTCTTAGGAAAGAGACAAGCATTGATTTCAGATATAATTCTTCAGTCCCCAAAAGCACTATCGCCAGCAGGTGGGAAGGGAAGATGATAGAAATCTATTAAAAGTCCAGAAACTCTGGCTGAAAGCAGTTTGAGCCATAAAAACCTGATTTGAGAGCAGGGCTGGTAATGTTTTTCATCTGAGGAATGTGTCTGCCTGAGCTACACACTGACAAGATGGTGCTTTTCTAGGAATGTTGAATACTTTTATGTGCCCCTGAAATGAAATTCGGGAATTAAATGTGCCGCATTTAGCTGCAGATGTTTTATGTTCCCCTTTGCTTAGTGTTATTTCACATTAGCATTATTGCAGAGGATTTATAAGACGTCACAGATCTATTCCTGTGTTTTCGAAGAGATAATCACAAACACCCGGATGTGCGGAACAGACAAACGTATCGTGTGAGGGAATCAAATCTCACTAAATACAAACATCATGGCTCGATGAGACGCTTCACTGTGGCCTGTTCGGACCGACTGTGGTCAGACCACCAAGAGGAACTGCTGCTTCCTGCCCTGGATAACAATTAAGCACAGAAACCAGAGCCAGACACACACTCCACTGATATCCACAAGCAGAGAGAAAGACTTCATTAAAACTCTTTTATGCAGAACACCGGCTTTTCTGGGACTTTGGGAACTCTACCATGAACTCAGGACCTGTAAGTTGTGATCTGATTTAGTTTTTGTCTTTGCAACCAACATATTACCGTTTGATTCGGCTGAAAAAATACAGGGACAGAGTTTGCAGTACTGAAAGTGCTTGGTTGCTAATACACAAGCTTTGCAAGAATCTTACATCACTGCCATTTTTAAATACCATCAGGAGGATTTAAAAACCAGTGCTGTGCTCCATAGTGTCACTATTTTATCAAGTCTTATTGGGGGCTGGACATAACCATCGCACTTTTGCCATTTCTTCCTCTTGAGCCGTTTTCAGAGAAGTTCGAAGAATTGGATACGGACTTTACAGACGTGTTCACATCAGCCACAAAGACAGAGGCAGGATGTAACGTATACATGCCGCTGTGGAGATCGTTCGCGGTGAATCCAGCGGTGGATCTCTCACTCTGACTTTTGCATTCACACGTGCACTGAGATTTTCCTGAATGTGGATTCTACTGGTAATAAAACAAACAAAAAAGAGAAACAACTCGAGAAGCAGAATTGAAACTCAGACTGAACTTAAAATGGAATTGAAGGTAATGTTGTTGTTCTTTGTAGACGTGTGGTTGAACAGTCATGAGCATCTGCAGCCTGGATATCAGTGACAACCATGGACGAACCTGAGAGAGTTCACTAATGAATAAGTCAGTCACAGGCTGGAAGCTCATTCATCACACATGTGCAGAGATAGAGCAATGACAGATACAGAAATAGCTCATTCATATCACTGTTATCAGCAACAGAATGTAACGTGCATGTAAATGTGGTGAAATAAAAGGAGAGAGATAACAGAGACGTAGGTGTTAGTGTCCTTTTCCTCATCCTGGCTGTGTGAAGCACGGAGTAAAGATCTCAGGAGTCAGAACTAAATGATTGTCTATTCATTCCAGTACACACACACACAATGCTCGTTTTCACAAACACAGCGTAAACCAAATACGACTGGGATTGATCCAAGTCTCCTCTTATCAGCTGACAACTTGAATCTGTGCCGGCATTCACTACACATGCACACAGACACACAACGGTGTGTGTGCGGGTGTGTGTGTGTTTGGAGAAAAGGGGGTAGCTTCTAAATATGGTGGGAAACTGCCACCAACACCACTCCCATTCAACCCCAGCTCCTTTTACAAAAGGTATTCAGTCCATGAGACCTGTTCCCTCCCTCTCCTCCCCTACTCACCCCCTCTCTCTAAAAACACACACACACACACAGATTGAGTACCTTTTCACAAGAGGAAAGAGAGAGATGGAGTGGATGTGGGGGAGAAGCAGTGAAGGGAGGAGGGGGGATGGGGGGTGAGAGAGAAAAAGGTGGAGAGGAAGGCAAAGAGGAATGCTGGACTTGTGCGTACTTCTGAGGGGAGCATGAATGCACACACACACACTTGGGAAAGACAGAGAGGGGATTTATAAAAGATGGAACCTCTTCGTGTTCCCATGTCGGCCCAGCTTTCCTGCACATATGCAGCCTGTGTGTGTGTGTGTGTGTGTGTGTGTGTGTGTGTGTGTGTGTGTGTGTGTGTGGTAGAGAGAGGTTGTGCATTGAGAGGCTGAAAGAGTGGAACAAAGGGGAAGTGTCTGAAACAAAATTTAGAGATTCAGCGTGTTCTTCAGGATGACTGCATGCATTTGGTTTGCGTGTGTGTGTGTGTGTGTGTGTGTGTGTGTGGTGTGTGGTGTGTGTTGTGTGTGTTGTGTGTGTGTGTGTGTGTGTGTGTGTGTGTGTGTGTGTGTACATGGATTCATGCAGGCGCTTTTAAGTGTGCAGGCCTCTGTATGTGCGTCTTGTGTGTGTGTGTGTGTGTATGGTCGGAGTCCTCTTGCCCTGTAATTGCGGTAATGACATGTCATCCATGAAGAAGAAGAACTTGGAACGGGTGGAGAGGAATGCAACGGACACATACAAGCGCCACACACACACACACACAGGCTCCACTTGCAAACCATGTATGAACAAGCTTCTCTCCAAACTCATTGAACTGAGGCCTGTAGGGCACCTTTTCCCCCCCGAAAACAGATGAGATCCAGCACCTCATGAAACCACATCTGATGGTGAACGAAAGACTTTCACCAGCCAGATGCTGCTACTTACATTTGATTTTAAGCAAGTCTTTAAAAACTTTCAGGCAATCTTCAATGTGAGGTTGCTGGGGAGGGTGCAGGGCGATCGGTCGCCTCACTACGCAAACCTGCCAAACCAGGGGTATCGATGAGAAAACTCAATTCAAAATACATCCCCTAACTGAGAATTAAACACAAACAGTCCATGAGTCTAAATAGCTGTGCTTTGTTGCCAGGGGGCGCCTTTTTTCTCTTCCAGATTCTGGCTGCTGCTCTGCTTATCACAACACAAAGTTTTGTCATTGCCACGTCCCGCATTCCCTGCATGAACGAGCATTTCTCCACTTTTACAGAATGCAAACGAGTCTCCAAGGTTACGCTGCGGTTGTTGCCTGAATCTCGCACATAACTCATGGCAGATGTTAAGCTATTAAGAATCTGCAGTCTGTTCGAAGAAATGCAGAATACACCCCGACTCTTAGTGCCACTTTCTGATGAAATCTCGAACCATCCCGCTGCATCTAATTAATTCAAGATTAAGCTGCATAAAAATAACTGTGTTCAATCTTTTTCCTGGATCATTTCTCCCATAGAACTATTCTTTCTCTTTCATGTTTTTCTCTCTTCCCCCTTGTCTCGTTTTTTTCCGGTTTCCTCCAAATGCCAAGCATTCTGCAGATTGTTGAGTGCAGCCTGAGCGCAGACAAGTCAGGACTCAGCCTGGTAAACGACCAGCTCAGCACTTCTCTCTCCCCCATCCATCCCTCGCCCTCCACATACACAAAATGAGTACCCTGGGCGAAGCCTTTCTCCCCTGTCATTCTCTCATCCATCTACCCACCCATCCACTCCTCTCATCAGGGCTGGTTTCCAGGAGCACAGGCCAGAAACAGATGAGCCAAAGACTTCAGCTCAGTGGACTGGTCGTCTTTCTCGCTGTCACAAAGTCCAACGTCAGATATCTTTGATTGACTCAAAAGGCAGAATTTACTCGGCTAACTCCTCTTTCAGTTACTGAGAAGGAACAAATGAAGCAGGATGCTGTTTTACACACTTAAAACACAAACCTCTAAAAGTCTGAATCAGCCTGTTTCCACACTAAAAGAGTGCAATGACTTTCAGTCTGTTCCAGGGTGCCAAATAAGTAGCTAAGCCAAAGACTCCAGGATCTGACTCTATTGCCATCCACTTCCTGGAAAGACCCCGCCTTCCCTCGCATTCCACTGCCCTGTCAAAACACGGCTCCCCTCTCCCACTGGCTGATGGGAACTCGTTGGCTCCGCTCATAGGCTGCTGCCGGAGAAGTGGGCGGGAAGTACAAGCGTAGCTCAAAGAAACGGCGGCCCATTCCCAGGGAGAGACTACAGTTACATAACGTGCACACACACACACACACACTCAGGATCAAGACAACACCCTCAACACACAGAGGAACACAAAACAGGGTCACAGAGAAAGAAAACGTGTCACGGGGTCACGGAGAAAGACGGTAAAGTGAGTGCGGAGAAAGAAAAGGAGCCGGGGAGGAGAGAGGGTGAGAAAGGATGAGGGAGGGAGGAAGGAGTGAGGGAGGGGTAGGTGAGGCATCAGTTTTCCTTGTGAACAAAATGAAGAGGAAATGGCTATCAGGTCAGGAGCAGTGGGAGCGTACTTCCAGTGTGTGTGTGTGTGTGTGTGTGTGTGTGTGTGTGTGTGTGTGTGTGTGTGTGTGTGTGTGTGTGTGTGTGTGTGTGTGTGTGTGTGTGTGTGTGTTGCAGGTGATCATGTATCAAATCTAAGGGGAAGTCGATCCGTCCCAAGAATAAAGTACACATACACACACACACAAGTGACTGACCCAGCTCTGCAGTTTGGTGAAAAACAAAGCAATGCGGTTTTATTAAATCAATACCGTCTGTTGTCTGTCTGTGCAAGGTGGAACTGACAGCAATCTGTTAACCGAGGGAGGCAGGGTGGAAAGATGGGGGGGGGGGGGGGGGGAGGGGAGAGAGGAGAGAGGAGGAGGTGAGGGGAGAGGAAAGAGGAGATGGGGAGGGGGCAGATGATGGGGCCGGAGGTTGAGTGTGTGTGGAGGGAGAAATGTGTGGAATTCTAATTGTGTTATTGCTCCTGAACAAACATTAGTCCTGCCTGTCATACCACAGACGGCAGGCAGTGTGTGTGTGTGTTCATGTGTGTGTGTTCGTGTGTGTGTGTGTGTGTGTGGTGTGTGAGAGATACTGTAGGGTGAGAGTAAATTGAATGAGTCCGGCAAATTAAGAGTCGGGAGAAGCCAGTTTGAAACGTTCATGGAGGCACAGCACATACAATCCGCTCTGTGTTGCAATGGGAGGTCTGTGTTAGCTTCATATTAACACAGCTCCAACAGATGTGTGCATCTGCCAGCGAGCCCTCCCTCTTGCAGCTGTACGGCTGAGGGCTGGCCATGTTTGTGTGTGTGATCGCGTGTATACGTGCGTGCATGTGAGTGTGTGTGTGTGTGTGTGTGTGTGTGGTTGGGCAGAGGCCAGCAGGCAGTAAACCCACAGTAGAGGCCCTGACAGTCCAACGCTTGCCACGTAGCCACGTAGCAGCGACGTAACTCGGTAGAGGAGAGAGGAGGAGAAAAAAAAAAACACAAGAACTGAGAAAATCATAAAATGAAATGATGTGGGACCTTGTGTGGGAGTCAGAGCATAAACAGATCTAATGCAAACACTCAAACACGGGTGGGGGGGGGGGGGGACAAAGTGACTTTCCGATATCGTTTATCTCGCCCAGAGACACTGACGTTTCCACCAATCACATCAGCCAGGACTGCCAGACTCCGGCTTGTTTGATTTACAGATGCTGGAGGTTCGGTGGCACGGACCACACACCCGGCAAAATCGTTAATAGACCGGCACAAACACGAAAGCTCCCCCGCCCTGATAATCATCATTAAACCCTTTGTAATTGTCTTCATTGTTTCCATCAGCCTCATCAGCGTCCATAAGAACGCCGCCATCTTTGTGGCTAATGCCGACCAACACCTCCGTCTTCATTATCCCTATTAACATCAAAAAGCCTTCAGAACAACTGTATTGATGTTTGTGTGTGTTCAACACAGAGGAAGTGGCTATTCTCCCACAAGCACATGAGCATGACTCACTCTTCTTCATGGCAGCGCTTCCAGATTTTTTCCTTCTCCTTTTGTCCCCCCCCCCCTCCTTGTCGCTCCTTCCCTCTCTCATCCCTCCCTCGCTCACTTCCTCCCCCGAACACAGTTGAGCCGTTTCTCTATCAGATCCAGAGAGGCTGAGGGCTGAGCACTCTGCGGCCCAGAGAGGAGCAGCAGGCCTGAGGACAGCTCACAGCAAAACCCCTCCCTAACACCTCGGATCTCCCAGGCTCAGTCTGGCCACACACCGGGAGGCTGATCCCACAAGCCGCCAGACTAAAAGCTGACTTGGGCTGACTGGTGGGGAGGTAGCATGGCGAGCTGTGGACACACAAGTCAACTGGGATGCTCGCTAAAGATGCTTTCAGACGTGCACTGAACTCCGCAGATCCTCCCGTGTTCTCGCCGGAGGACGTTCAGGTGTGAGCGCAAATTATAAATTCTGAGAAAGTCAAGAGAATGTGCTAACTTGACTCTACGTAAGCTTTGGCCCTGCAAGGTCCAATGCGGTTTGAAACCCCAGGTGCCTTTATGAGCCATGTTCAACACATTAACGTAGATAGAGATCAAAAAACACATTTAAGTGTCTAGTATCTCGTTAACATTTATGCAGGGATTGTCTTTATATCTTTAGCCTTGGGGCAAAGTTTTACAGACACCGCACCACTGATCCTTAACCTATTAACCAAATGACAAAGATGCAAATACCTGCTATGGGTTGTGCAAGTTAAAGGTTGTGACAGTCAAATGAAGTGTTCAATTTAACTTTCAGTGTCAAAGATAGAAACAACACCAATTCTAAATGTGTTCCAATGGGATTAATGTCATAAATGAATAACGCAGCCCACATTAAGAGGACATTCCGAGCTTAAATTGAATTTTTTTGCCACCAAGCCAAATTTGAAAAACAGAAATGTATAAAGGAAAAGCCAGTCATTGGTTTGATTTCTTTACATGCTATTGTAATATCTCTCCTTGTCACCATGGAGATGTGAAGACAGAGTGAACTCAACTCCGGTTCAAACCTTCCTTCTTTGTCTGTCTTTTCTAATTCATGCAGCCACATAAAAAGGATGCAGCCCTCGCGGGTCTTAAAACATGCATCAGACTTTCATTAACATCCCAGACATGACAAAATTATTCTAGCATGGCAGTACACAGCGCCAGCTCTGCATCAGCTCCACATCTTTATTCATGTCTCCTCTGTATGTCCTCATCCACCACAACCTCCTGCCCAGGCTGGCCCGTTCCTTATTGCTGTGTAATGCAGTTGGTTCCATGTAATGCAGCCCTTTGGCGTAAATACGATGCTTTTTCCGCGCAGAGCTGGATTCTTTTCAAGTGGCGGCTCAGATAAGGCTGTGTGTGTTGTGTATGACTTCAGTGGTTGCATGCCTTTCACAATAAAATGACTGCACTGCGGTTGTATTATTGTGACGCCAACCAGTGCATTTTTATAATACTTTTTTTCCAGATTCATACAAGTATATAACAGTAACATGAGGTCAGTGTGAATTTGACCTTCGGGCACCAAAATCTGATCACTTCTTCTTTGAGTCCAAGTGACAGTTTCTACCAAATTTGAAGACAGTCCCTCAAGCTGATCTTAAGATATCACGTTCAAGAAAAACATACTTTGTGAGGCCACCGTGACCTTTGACCACCGAAATCTATTCAGGTCACCCTTGAGTCCAAGTGGATGTTTGCACCAAATTTTAGGCGATTCCCTCAAGGAACTCTTGAGATATCGTGTTCAAGGGATTAGGACGGACAGAAGGGTACGTACCTACAGCCGGAAAAACTGAAAACATAAAAACAACTTCCAATGCACAATAGTTGCACTTTGAATTCTACTACGCACCAGCACTCTCGCTCTCTCTCGCTACCTTCCTCCTCTCTCTCTTCTCCTCTCCCCCTCCTCTGCCCCACTTCCAGCTTTAACCTGTCTCAGCATTCCCCCTGCCCTCATTCTTCCCCCTCTTCCTCCGCCCTTCATCCTTACTCCCCCCCACCACCACCTACTGGCCCGACTTCCCAAACAACCCCTCAGCTTTCAAAAGACAGCCGCCCATTCAGAGGGTTTTGGGGGTGGGGTGGGGTGGGGGGAGGAGAGCAATGCATGCTTGGATGGGGGGGAGTGGGGGTTCTCATTCCCGCTAAATTGTCCCACATGGCTGAGCGTGCTTAGTTTAAACAAACACAGCCACTTCCTCCTCGGTGTGCACGTCGGCTCACAGACACACAGGCCTCGCAAACACCCACATACACATCGTTTGGGTGCACACAGGCATGCTTGAATTCCAATACACAAAAACAAGCACACACACATACATAAACACACACAATACATTGTATACCCTGGCAGGCAGCGGGGGAATATTTTCAGTCTCACACTGCAGCCAGAAAAGGTACAGAAGAGCCCTGACTCCAAAACCAGCACAGCTGCAGATTCCTCGCTGTATCGGTCCTCGGGAAGAACGGTTTCACGTGCACATTCAGGTTTAGAGTACGACTTGGCTCAGGGTTGTACCGAGTGGAAAAAATATAACTTTTGTGGGGCTTGAACTGTAAAATCCGCTATAAACATCTCAGCTAATGGGTCCCTGGAGTCTGAGAAAGCCCAAAACCCAAAGTTCTACCTCAGAATGCACAGGAATCAGACTCTCGACACTATATAATACTGTGTGTGTGTGTGTGTGTGTGTGTGTGTGTGTGTGTGTGTGTGTGTGTGTGTGTGTGTGTGTGTGCAGAAAGATAGAGAAAGATAGAAATATATAAAGTTACATTTGGCCCCACTGTTACATTAGATCACATGACATGTATTTGAAAAAGAACATTTTTCATCATGTTTCTTAACTTTCTCAGATGTGAGAAAAGTGAAGAAATTGTAAATTTTGTATGTATTTCTATATATAATGTTTGGACTGTTGGTCAAACAAAACATGAGATCTGATGATGTGCTGACGTGCTCCATGACAGTGTGATGGGCCTTTCCCACTGTTTTCTCTTCTTTTACACATTAAGTGAATCTATACTAAAGTTTCACAAATCCCTGTTTATATTGTGTGTTTGGAGCCGGAGGTGTGACTTGTTTATTTTGGCCGCTCCAATTCTCACAGCTACAGCGTGAGGCGTTGGGGAAGTCGCAAATCGGTTAACCACCGGTGTTACACCAGGTTGCCTGCTGAGGAGACGCTCAACAGCCCAACAGCAGAGAGGCTCCCCAGCGCTGTAGTATTCACATGCGTCCAAGACACCAACTTTATCTCAGTTTTATCTCTGCTGTGAAGTTCGCTGTACCGTCTCTCCATCCCTGGGCCCTCTGCATTGCCATGGATTTCAATGCAACAATCTACAATCGGCTCTAAATAACGAGCGTTGGAGTGAAGAGGAGTGAAGGAGGACCACCGCAGAGTCCAGACAATGAGTCCACATTCACTGCGATGGGACCTGCTGCCGTCCGGCCCCACGGCACACAGCACGGCCTCTGCCGCTGACGCCGCGCACCGTCAGGGCTGCATGCCATGAGTCTTAATTAAGACAGCTATGCCAAGTCAATAAGTAAACTCTACTCCCCCCCTTCTCTCTCTCACACACGGAGGAACCACCAAGAGACATTCAGATCATCAGTTTTATGAGCCATGAAAAACCTTGCTCGGTGGGTGGTGTGTGTGTGTGTGTGTGTGTGTGTGTGTGTGTGTGCATGCTGAGAAAGAAAGACTATTTAGTCACACCTACATGAGAAACCTGTCTCCTCTCTCACAGACAAGACAGCAACTGAGTCTGAGATATGTGCGCACACACACACACACATTCGCTCTCTCTCTCTCTCCCAGACAATCTTTAAATGCACAACAGCGCAAGCAAATAGTGAATGAATGGCTCTTTACAGGTTTAATGCTATGCCTGGTTCACAGTTGTGTTTATGAATGTGCAGGCGGCCGAGTTTAATCCATTACACCAAAACTGAATTGGTGTGGAAAAACAAGAGAGGACACTTCTGGGAAGAGCAAGCCAATGGAAAGTGTACATACAATCACTTGCTCCCCAACATCAAAACACACACACACACACACACACACTCACATATTTATAACACCCCTCCCCACAGCCTGGGGTCACAAGGTCACATTCCTCTTCCTCAATCAGCCTCAGGATTTCACACACTAGGGATGTGGGTGTGCGAGTGTGGTTTTGTGTGTTTTTGCCTGCCTGTCTGCATGTCTCTGTGTAAGTCTTTGTGTGTCTGTGTTTGGGATGTTTTAGTGATTTGGGGGGGGGGGTCCAGCTTGAGGGCAAGAAGGGAAGAAGTGAAGGAAAATGGGGTAACTTCAGTAATGTCAGCATCGAGCTGGATAATGTGAAAAACCTAAATATTAAATAAATAATAAATACTAAGTAAGTAAATAAAACTTTTCCAATACAACAATGCCTGCAAAGACAATGGTGTAATTACATAACACAGGTACTGACGTTAACCTGCAATCACTTTCATGCAGTCAGCTGATTTTGCAAGCATGAAATCGAAATTTGAAAAAGCGAAACAGGAATTCCGGCTTGATTTGGTCAGGAGGTCACATTTATGAGCTGCGATCAAAATGACTATTATATAAACTTTTATACAACAACATTAACAGTTTGTTTCAGTCGCTGTGCTTGCCACACTTCTTATGCAACACAAGATTTAGCAATTCACGGTTGGGGAAACTTTTTTAAAACTTCAGAAAACTGCGACCAGCATTTTCAACCGTATTAACTTTGTGGAAATGTGCTGTGAGTGACAAAGGGACAAGAGGTAGAGGGGACAGGTATGTGGAGCCGGGGAGGGTGGACGACGGGGCCGGGTGTGAGGAGGGGTCAGAGTGTGTCTGCATGCCCTGGAGAGGGGGACAGGGGTGGGGGGGGACGGGGGTGGGGGGGACGGGGGTGGGGGGGGTTCTAACAAGGGAAAAGCAATAAAACATGTGGCTTTGCATTCAAAAACACAGACTTCAGAAGAACCTGCAGGTCGGGGACGTTCAGACAAAAAAGGAAATGCTTAAAAATGTCTTCTACGAATCTGTTTCAATTCCAAGGGATACAACCATCTGAAATAGTAGCAGTTATAGATTCATTTCCTCCAGTCCAACACACACGCACAAACACACACACACAAACACACACAGCGGACACTTGAGATACACAGTCAGAACACTCACAGTCAGGCATAACAACCGCCATTAACGAGTGGCGGAACTTTCCATGGGCCCGCCAACAAGCAACACCAACACGCCTGGCATGCTAATGCAGGCACGTAAAGTCAACTCTGCTTGAGTGTATGTTTGGTGCGTGTGTGTTAGGAGGGTGGTGTTTGTGTATGTGTGTGTACAGGTGCACGCTTGATCCCTTTGGCCAGCTGACCACACACACACACACACCTTTAACAAGCTACTTCTATGGCCGATACCCCCGAGGAACTTGTGTAAGGGAACGAGCGGGGCAGGGCGACCGAACGCTACACATCCAGCTTGTGTCCACAAGACTTTACCAGCTCCTGATGACAACTTTGACAACATAATTTCTACATTCCAAATCATTTTATATAAATATTATTCGTTTTTTTCCTTCCATAATCTGCTCTTGTCCTCATACGTCGGCCTGCCTCTCTGCTGCGGCCACGGTACAGCCGCTGTCAGGACCTTTAAATGACGCCAAGTGATGAGCAATGAATCAAAGCAGTGACTCAAAGCTGCAGGGAAGTGGCACAGGGATGATCTCTGCTTGACCTTAAATGGCATCAAGTGCAACACTTCACCTACTGACTAACATCACTGACAACACAGACAAGGCACATTTTAAAAGGCCATCTGATACCACCCCCCCCGCTGTTATTGTGACAACCAACCAATGTGCCAAGTACCGAGTAACCATCAAATTTGTTTTGCTTGTTGTATTTAAAGTTAAAACGTAGAAAACAATTGTCACAGTCAAGTATGAAGGATTTTTTGATCTGACCTAAAATGATCTATTTTGATTTATATTCATATTTGATTATATGGTATGGGATCTCTAGAACTGGATTTTGAACTCGATTGAGGTCACTGACACCCTGACCCGTATTCTTCTGAGGTGTAGTCATAGAATAAAAGTGATGACGTTCGTTAACCACCTAAAAAAATAACTCTACACCAAGATCTCAGCTTTTTTGATCTGATCACCAGCATCATGTCTCGATGATTTAATCTCGTTACTGCAAAAATCTTTACTCAGCAGCATAGTTGTTCGTTGATAACGTGAACAAACTGGACAAGCGGCTCCATCCGCCAAACCGTGACACAGACAACTACAAGATGTTTGGTTAAAAGTTCACATGATAGTTCAGCTGAAGGAAGGGGAGAAGGGAAGTGGGGCGAGATGAAAGAGAAGGTGATGGAGAGGAGAGGAGAGGGAGAGGAAGAGCAGCCACTGGGTCCAGGATGAGCATCATTACCACAGAGAAACATCTTTAATAATCACTGTATGAGCTCAATTCAACAACACAGAAACTCAACATTATTACAGTGCCATAATAAAATATTCAATACATTAAGAAAAAAACAACAACAATGTCTCAAAGCTGACTGTGATGTGATGAATCCTCCATATGGAACATGTAAGATTCTATGCAAATGCCATATTATGTCATTCAATACTTTCAATAATAATATAAGACCTTGTATTGCAGAGTCTGAGTCAAACAAACCAGACATGTAAAGTCCTTGGTCTGATGCAGGACATTCTTTTCACATTTTTCTAAAAATGTTTGAAATACTTTTCATTTTTCAGTTGTTGCAGCCGCACAGAGAAAAGTCAAGGGCGAGCTGCGATATTTGGTATGAAACCGTTGATATTGAATTATGCCATCAAGGTTACTTTGTTGTTTTGGAAATATTTAAGAAATCTGTTCTTTTAGGAGTTTTACATTTAATTCCAGAAATGAATGTCGTGAGGAGAGGAGGGGGGAGGAGGGGAGTGTGCAATGAGGGGAAACGGAGAGGAGGGAGGTGGGGTGGCAGAGAAGTTGAAAGGCTTCTTTTATCTTCTTCTAAATCAACTGTCAACAATGCAGGAAATTATCAAGGGAGACATAAAAAAAAAAACCCGGGGGGAGATGGAGTCTCTGGAGAACGAGAGAGGGGCCGGGAAGGAGGGAGGAAGGGAGACGGAGAGAATGAGGAGGAGGAGGAGGGTAAACATTACAGCTCCGTGCCGAGCAAACATGAGATGCTGGGATACTTCAACAAAAAGCCACCGTTCATATGGGAGAGAAAGCGAGATCAAGAAAGAGAGACAGTGAGAGAGAGTGGAGGGGAAAAGCTGGGGAATGGAAAGTGAAAGTATGGAGCAGATAAACAGCTGCTGTCGTGAGATAGGTCATAAAGATGTTTTTCTGTTTTGAGGGAGGGGACGACTTTGTGAATAAACGTACTTCCTCTCATACGCAGTGAGTCATAAAGTAAATCCTGATAAAGCTGGAAATGCAGGACATCTCCTTCACCCCTATAATTAACTGCGATAAAAATATATCGGCAACTGTCAGTGTCATTTACAAGCCCTCGTAAAAAATAAATGTAATTGAGGCTTCATATTCTACAACCATAAACTTTATAATAAACGTTTAATAAAAAAAAATGCATAGGTAATTCAAGCACCCTCTCCTATCATGACTATTTAACAAAAGGAATAATAAATAATTCCTAATTAGTTGAGAAAATAAGGGTTAAATAATAATAGCAGCAATAATGACTGACAAGGATGAAAAAGTGGCCGTCCATCTGTTTTTGAAAAGGTACATAAAACGTTGGATGATGTAAGTTTAGATAATGGAAGAGCTCCTCTGCTCTCCATCACATGTCACAGCGGCAGCGGCAGTAACTGTTCTCAAGGTAAACATATAGCAGCCTCCTGCACCACAGGGAAAACCACCGCGTCCTCGCTGAGCATCGTGAGGCCGACAGAGAGACGAGAGGACGAGCAGACATTCTCCTCCTGCGCTCCAGGTGTCGAGCCCTTGACCTCACAGCGGAGCGGCGCCACCTCCTCACATCCAACCCTCCAACGAGAAAACCTCTTCCTTACTCACTCGGCTGAACTGCACAGCGAAGATGGCGAACCTTCTGGGAAACACACCTGTTGCATTCAGAGAAAAACAGATGGTCCGACCGAAAAAACAAACTGCAGACAAGATGCAGAGGCCCAACAAGTACCGGGTGGAAAAACTCCAAATCTGGGCAACTGATCCGCGACTAACAGACCATTTCACCATCGGTAAATATGCATCGTAATTGCAGCTGCTTATTCGCAGGAGGAGCAGAAATTGCAGATGATAAATGGCGGATGAACTGATACTGAATCTGCACAAACTGAGCGTATGTCATGTCGGCATTTTCAACAGCTTCCCAACAATCAGCCTAACCGCTGACCTGAAGATACTTTCTGGATTCATAAATTACTCCTTTGGTTTATAAAACATCTCAAATCACACCACGATGATTTAGTTTATTGTCACGAAACTCTTGAAACTAGTTGCTCATTAGATTCAAATAATCATTTCAGCTCTAATGTATCATCCTGTCACTTAACGACATGAGGATTTATTTTTCTATCAATCCATCAACACCTTCCAAAATGTATAATTTAGCGTGCCCAGGTCTGGCAGCTGTAACCGGCATTGAGACGTCAAGACTGGCACAGTTAAGCGCCCTGACTCCATGGAAGCCGATGCAGCAGGAAACAAATGGTGAGCAGGTTCATCCGAAGCCCTCCTCTTGTTCTCCGCCTCCCTTTCACATGCTCTCACACACTATCCAGGGTATGCATTGTCTTGTCTGTGTAACCCTATAGCTGCTCCAGCTTCTGTTCCCGACCCACAAGCTCTGTTTCGGTAACAGTAGCCCTCGGATAACATGTTCGAGGTTACCAGTCAGACACGCATCCGCACACACGCACGCACACACGCACGCACGAGCATCATCCTGCCCCTGCCCTGACCCCATTTCTCTACCGGGGCGAACCTGCAGGTTTTATTGGGCCAACAGCAAAGCAAGAGCCGGCGCAGGTGGAGCGCTGAGAACACGAGATGACGTCCGAGGTGATGCAGAGACGGCCTCCGTCACGAGTCCTCATGAAACATGGGAGCAACTTCCTCACCGGGGCCGAGAATAACCTCTCTCACAATGTCACAGGCAAATCATCCCGAAACGAAGCCGGTCCATCAAGTCTGGGGCCCGGCAGGTCACTCACGGCGTTATTTTTACCTCCCCAAAGAAGTGACATGTTTTTGACTCGAGCACTTAAGTGGAATAAAACAAAGTGACAAACTGATTAAGTGGGATCAGACGAAGCAGCGGGGAAAGTTACGGAGTGGGGCCAAGTGTGGAGCGATGACGGGGCCGTCGCCCTGACCGGGGGCGGGGGGTTGTACCTGTGTGACCAAGCTGCGATGGTTACAAAACCCAGGTCGTTAACTTGAATAAAGCTCCATTCAAACCCCCCCTGGCTCTTTCTGAAAGAGAGAAAAAGGCCAAGGCAACAATGGCTGCTCCCCTCCTTCAACCTGACTCCCATCTAAACACTGCTCCTTCTCCTCCGTTACATAATTGCAGCGTACTAAAATAAAACAACACACACACACACGATTTGCTCAAACAGAAAAATCACTTGCCCTGCAATTGCATCAGTTCTGAGCACAAATCCCTGCTTATATTACGCAGCTGTATCCCCCCCCCCCCCCCGCACCACATTCCTGCAGGCGCTCCACCGCAGCACACACATAAAGCACAGCGATGTAAAAGCTGCCATTAAAAAAAAAAAGAAAAAACACCAAACTAATCGTCCGTCCTAACTTTTTGCTTTCATTGAATTTGCTCTGAACGCAGCACCAACACATGTGAGGGGGGGAGGGGTGAGGGGGGGGATTTCGTAACCTCTCCGCCCTGTGAGCTTTGTTTACATTCTTATTGTGTATCAACGCTGAGGCCAAAGCGGCTCAGCTTTCAGAGAACACTGCTCACTGATATTAACCCCCGTCAGCTTGTGTTGAGAGGAAGGTGCGCATGGAAACACACACTTTTTCCAGAGGAAAGCACCTTCTGACTGTCGGCCACTTTGAGCTGCAGCGAATTTCACTCACTCTGCAGCATTGCTTTCACATGCAACGCTTGCTTGTGAGCCGCGAGCCTTGATTAGCATCCCTGACTGGAACCCAGAGGAAAACAAATAAGACACGACCTGGGGCTGTGGAGCAGTGTCTCCCCAAATCCCAAACCCTACCTGTTGCGTAACTTCAGAAACATCTGTAGTCGGGGGTTACACTTAGAGAAGTGTGAAGAAATCAGTTGTGACGTGTTCCTTTCCTCAGAATTTTCCCAAAAAAGTGCACGTCACCGGAGCGTAATTAAAGCTTTACCTGCCTCCCAGTGTACGCGCACGTCGGCCTGCTGTGCTGCAGCCGAAAAACTTCCATGTCAAGACGTTTTAATGGCCCCGACTTGTGGCAGCAAAATAAATTGCCCATTCATGCACCACAGGGAGAATTCCTTTACAACCATAATCGTAAACACACCTTTTCAGCTGGTGGCCAATCCCTTCATCTACTCCCCATCCCCTCATCCCTTAAAAACTAGTTGGTTTTTTTTTTTTAAAGATATCGGTTTTTCAAAGAAAAAGAAATTGCATGGCCACATCAGCCTTCCACCAAAGGAATGTCATCTGACGTCATCTATTTGGGATCAGATTTCTCCTTCTTCTTCTTCTCCTTCTCTCTCTCTTCCTCGAAAAAGTAAGACTCTGTGTGTGTGTGTGTGTGTGTCAGAGAAGTGTTAGGTTATTTTTTCCCCTCGCCTATATTCTCCAATGTGCCCACTGGATCCAGAGCCCACAGAGCATGAAGAAGGAGGAGGACGAGGAGGAGGAGGAGGGAGAAGAGGAGGACGACGAAGAGGAGGAGGAGGAGAAGGGGGTGTATAAAATTCTCAAAAATCATAACCCCAATTATACCCCCCTCTCTACCATCACCACCACCTCCACCACTAATCATGACAGCATGACAATTAACCACTCAGTCCTGTCATTAACTTCTCTCTTCTTTTTTTTGTCCAAAATAAGTCATCTTTTTTTGCATCTTGAAATTTCCAACCTCTCTCTGCCACATCTCCTCGAGTTAAATGAAGTGATTTCTTTTTCTCTAGTGTGTGCGACTGCGTGTGCGAGTGCGTGTGTGTGTGTGTGGTGTGTGTGTGTGTGTGTGTCTGTGAGAGTGGATACGTGGAGGGCAGGTAATCGATCGTTTCGTAAAGCAGGAGACCCAATGTTGGATTTCCACGTCTGCATCAGCGGAGGCAGGGAGAGATTTGTCTTCCCTGCACAAACAGACACGTAGTCGTTTCTGATAGAGAGAGGGAGAGAAAGGGGGAGAGAGGGAGGGATAGAGAGAGAGAGAGGAGAGAGAGGGAGAGAGAGGCTGCCTGGAAGGAATGCTAGGATATGCTGGAGTTGAGATTATTTTTTCTTCTTCTTCTCCAAAGCCCTTTTCCTGCAGCAGCAGCAGCAGCCGCGCACACACACACACACACACACTCCATGGAAAAGTCGCTATAAGCTTTTACGCACAGTTATCCAACGGTGCCATATAACACCCCCCCCCCCCCCCCTTCCCCCTTCCCCTATCTAAGTATCAATTCAATGATTTCGCAAGCCCCCCCACCACCTCCCCCTTCCTCTGTCAAATCTGACTGCCTCAGCATCTTCCCCTTCCAACTTTAATTTTTTTTTTTCTTTTTCCCCCCTCGCAGTTACAAAAGTGGCCATTTCCTGATGTTTTAGCGCAGCCAGAAAACACAAGCGACTGTTTCGAGAAAAAGTTCGCAACAACTGGTCTTTGTTGCAGAAAAGCAAGAAGAAGGAGAGAGAAAGAGGGAGAGAAAGAAAGAGGGAGAGAAAGAAAGAGGGAGAGAGAAAGAGGGAGAGAAAGAAAGAAGAGAGAAGAAAGAGGGGAGACTTCGTTCGCTGTTTCTTTCCTCCCGTTGCGCACTCGCTCCATCCGAAGCCGTCCGGAGACACAAACACATTCTTGGGTGAAAGCGGAGGAATCGGGACCAACAAAGGCGGCGCGCGGCTCCGGGACGCGCGGGCCGCCGCGGGCTCGCTCCCGGCGGCGGCTCCAGGATCTGGACCCGACTAACGTGACACCTTTTTCCTCCTCACAGCAAAAAAATAAACTCGGGGGTTTGGTTTTTTTTTGCCACTAAACAAGGAAAAAGTTTCGCTTCTTCCCTTCGCGCAGCGGCAAGTTTTCCCGTTCCCCCCCCCCCCCACCACCCGCTCACCAAGTGGCCCAGACTGCCGGCGTCAGCTCCTCCGAACCCTCTCTCTCTCACACTCACACAAACACAAACACGCACGCACTTCTTAAAAAACTTTTTCACCATTTTTCTCGTCCTCCCTTTCTCTGTCTGTCTCTCTGTCCCTGTCCCCCCTCTCCCCTCTCGGCTCCTCCGCGGGACGGCCCGTGTTCTGGGGTTAGAAAGTGTTAGAAGGACTCACCTCGCTGCAATAAAATAATCTTCAAACAGACGGAGCTGCGCGTTTTTTTATTCCCAGGGTCGGGTCCTGCCTGTCTGCTGGCGCGGCGCGACGCGTACTGGGAGACTCCGCCATGTCAATCAAAAAGCGACGCACATGGAGGTTAGAGCCCGCCCCCTTCTCCCCCCCCTTTTTTATTACCGTAATACCCCGTGCGCCCTCTGAAAAGCCAAAACAGAGAGAGGGGGGGGGGGGAGAGAGAGAGAGAGGAGAGAGAGAGAGAGAGAGGAGCTGCTCCCTCTCTTCTATGTGCTTTACATGCAACAGCTCCTTTCCCCTATATTTTTTTTTAAAAATCCGACAGGTTGTGATTTATTAACGCGATGTGTCAATATTGAATCGCTCTCTGATGGAGGATTAGCCATTAGAATCGAGAGCTGTTCAAATAGAAGCTGAATCCAGTCCAGGCTGGCGGCACATAGAGGATCAGTCATGTCAGAACCCAGGAGCAGTAAATGACCTGCACTGTCCCCCCCCCCGAGTGGGTTCCGGTCACTTACCCGCTCTTACAGCAAGAAAACAAACAGTGGGTTACTGGAAAATGACAACAGGCGTATGTGTATTTGTTTGGCACAGTTCAACAGCGAGGCAATGCAAAGTTTACAGACAGTAAAATACCAAAGGCACCATGACGAATTGTAAAAGCAAATGTCCGGGTGAGAAGCCCACGCAGTTTCTACGGACTCTATCCGCCGCAGCCGACTCGCACTTCTCCGGGAGCTTGTTCCACAAAAATGTGAAGCCTAGAGGCTGAACTCTGCTTCTCCATGTTTAGTTTGGCCTCCGGGGACAGAAAGCCTAACCTGCTCCAGACGACCTGAGGTGTCTGGATGGTTCATAACGTAGCAGGAGATCAGAAAAATATATTTGGGCCCTGAACCATCTGTGAAGTGGAGCGATGTGATCCACTCTCTTCTAGATCGTTCCTCCCCTGTCTCCAGAAACAATTACTCCAGTTTTATCTTTGTTAAACTGTCGCAAAATCCGGTTTTGAGGTGAATCAAAGCTTTGTCACATGCAAAGCCTCCGAAAACAACCTGGACAACAGAACAAAGTCCCTCTATTGGCTGCGCTGCAACCTGGCATCCCTCAGCTGACGGGTCCAAAGGTCACACATCCCACACTGGTGCTTAAGATAAACAAATTTTTTAAAACAGCATGACCTTATTTGGGTCAAAAAGTGAGAATCGAGGTCAAAAACAACAAAACAGGAGTGAATGTATTCCACGTAGTTGTCTGGAGAAGGATCCCAAGGCCTCGTATAAAGTGTTCAGGATAGAAGATAATACAAATATTAGACTGTATCTGGGTTTGTACCTTTACATACATTAAGCCCCCCCCCCTCTGACTGCACAGCTGCATGTATGAACAGTGCGGTTTAATCTGTGGAGGAGATTATTTGGGTGTGTTGAGTTGTCAATGCCAACAAGTGCCCCCTTGCCAAATGCATGATTTAAATAGTTTCAATATCAAACCCACAAAGACAACTTTTGATGAAAGGACCAGGAGTAAAATGACAGATCAGATGCTATTTGATTTAGAAATAGAATAAAGATTTTGACACGTAATAACACACTGAATGCTTTTCAGACTTTGACTGAGAGTTGAATTGCAGAAAACAGTATGAAAGGGAACCATTAACAAAAAGCTTCTTGTTTTTAGAGAACTCCAGAAGTGAGTTTATCAAGTTTAGCTTCCCAGACTGAAGAATTTAAAGAATTTAAAGAATTCTTCAGCTGAAATGACAAAGCAGTTGTGCATAATTCAAAACTTTTCTTTATTTTTTACATCACATTTCAAAACAGTGTTTGAAAAAAAGACAGAGAAGACCAAAAAAAAAAAATCCTTTTAAAATCAAAAACAACACATAAAACAGTTGAGAGTGAAGGTGAAAGAAAAATAACAAAAGGAACAGAAAAGGAACAGATAAAAACCTTTATGTAAAAGTCATTTGGTAAAAGTGAGCCCCTCGTCCGAGCTCCTCAGGTAAACTTCAGAGCCCCCCCCCCCCCTTTGTCTTCAGCCTCGCCTGAGGAATAGTCCGCGGGGCCTCATCTCGAGCTGCGGGCTGCTCAGGACTGATTTAGTAGCTCAGCAGACCAAATCCATGCAAGTGCAATATTTAAAAAAATCAATTCTAAAACTCAAAACACGGCCAAGGACAGAAAAGCTAGAACCCCCCCGCTTACATGATTAGGTTGAAAAACCTGGTGAGTTTATCTGGATCGTGGTTTTGTTTGACGTCGACATAACTCAAAGCTGCGTAAAGGACAAGTGCAAGTGAAACGAAAACAAGCCGAGCAGCAGCAGCGGTGTTTCCGTCCGTTATGTACTTGTTCGTCTCAGACTGTAATCAACCTCTTCCCTTGCAAGTACACTCAGCCAAATACACTCATTGCCCCTGAGTTCTAGATTTCTCTCTGCTGGCACACACACACGCACACACACACACACACACACACACACACACACACACACACACACACACACACACACACACACACACAGTCACATTCCAGCAACTTCGCTAAGAAAACAGCCACTGGTGTAATTCTAAGCCAGTAAAAAAAAAAAAGTGGCCCTGCAGCAGGACAGTGTGTCAGCGAGGAATTCAATTCAGCTCTGTTGAGTCTAAACACATTTAAATCATCTTTAAGAGACAGCTGATGTAAGATCATGCTGTCACACAACAAATACACCTCAGGTTAAACACAGACAGACTGAGGAGCGACTCAACTGCAGAACTAGTGCATATTATGTTTTAAAGAAATTGTATTTTCTCTATTCTTGTTGTTCTGGGTTTGTACCCTCATGGTTGAATGCACTTATTGTAAGTCGCTTTGGATAAAAGCGTCAGCTAAATGAAATGTAATGTAATGTAATGCAGCAGAAGCTAACTGGGTTTATTAATATTCAATAACTTCTAATTGTCTAATAGATTATTGTTTAATTGAAATACAGAAACAAACCATTAATATTGATATTATAGCAAATTAGTATTTCATATTTTACATGTTGTGTCTTTATGTCCTCACTCATACTAGTCGGGTTCATTTACCCATTTACAATAAAAACCTACTCTAATTCACACACTTGGGGGGGAAAAGAAATGCACAATCTAAATGTGCAGCCGTCCTGGGAGTTGATGTTTTTCAGGGAATGTTCAGGAATGCGTGACGTTGTTTCCGAATTAT